>JAGKTI010000672.1:0-16470 GCA_018397915.1 Birgus latro | reverse complement strand
TTAAAAGGTAGAGGATATGACTGAATGGGGGGACATGGTGCATGAAAATAAGGCAAGATCCAAGAGGGTCAGATATATGTGAGGGAAGGGAAGAGTATGAAAAAATGGGACAGGTTATGACAGTGAGGTGGGGTGGAATATGTGTGAAGGAACAGTGAAATCAGAGAGATAGAAAAGTGGGAATGAATATGACAGAGCAACATAGAGGGGCAGGGAAGGGCTGAGTATGAGAGAGAGAAGGTGGGCTGGACATCAAAGGGTGGGGAGGACAGAAGATGACAACCAGAAGTATGAGTGGGGCCGTAGCAATGAGAGAGATGGCAGGGTAGAGGATGGACAGGGAACGTGAGGGAGGGGTAAAACACAGCAGGGCAGGGCAGGGGTGGGAGTGGGTGGGGCAGAGCAAGGTATAAAATGGCAAGATGGTGAGACAAATCAGACCAGGATGGTTGGCAGGGCAGGGCATGGCAGGGCAGTGGTGTGCTGAGGTGGCCAGGGCAAGGCAGTGGTAGGGTTGGGCAGAACAGGGTACACAGGGGAGAGAGGATGAACACATCAGTTGAAGGAAGGGCTGGGCAGGGCAGGGTGGGGTAGTGCATGACAGGTCAGGGCTGGGCAGGACCTGACAGGGCAGAGCAGGGGTCAAGTAGGGCTAAGTAAGGTATAAATGGAAAGGGATGGGGCAGGGCAGGGTACGAAGGGTCGACTGGGAAGGGGTAAGGGCGTGAGGGTTCAGATGGGGCACGAGGAATGGGGATTGATGGTGGGGTTGGGGCACTAAGAGTACTCACAGCGGCATAGTCTGGGCCAAGGTCCATGTTCTCAGGGGTTGCAAGTGGGGCGTGCACGGAACTCGCCTTTGTTAATTTAGAGTGTAGGAGGCTGGCGTCTTTGAGGCTTATTTTACCAATGGCATCAGTCACGTTGGAATAGGCCATAAGGTTAAGTTTGCCAGGTTGCTGAAAGAGGGAGAGGAGATGACGGGTTAGTGACGCCACACGCAGGCACGGCAGGCAGCAGGCAGGCAGCAGGCAGGCAGGGGACGAGGGTGCTGGGAGGGTGGGGTGGGGGCACGTACAAACGCAGGCACACACAAATACAACCACAGGCATGGACCTACATGCTTCTTGACACGCAAATGCCTACATGCTTTTATTCAAACACATGCAAACACCCACAAACATACCTAAATGCTTCATCACACATGATATTCACATACACATACACATACACACACACAGTCCAATTATATACACATACATACTCATATGGATATACACACATCCAGACCATCAAAAACAAACACATACACATGCAGTCTTTTCAGTGCAAAATAAAGGGGGAAAGAATAAATGAAGAACAGTGAAAATAAAACAAGGAATGTAAAGGAGAAAATGAAGAGAATACTAATAACATAAACAAAAATGCAAATGCAGAAACTGAGAAAGAGAGTTTGACAGAGAGAGGAAGAAGGCTTTAGACTTTAAAAAGGACAGTGAAGAAAAGTGTAAAAGATTGAGAATGAAAGGTTAAAGATATAAATATGTGACAAATGAATGAACTACACACTATATGGACAGAAAATAAATAAGAAAATGGTGAAAGACACTCAACTGGTCATGGACAGAGAATGAAGGATGGAAGATAAATATATTTGACAAATGGCTGAACTAAACAGAAAGTGCAGAAAATGAAGGAAGATGAAAACAGTGGAAGAGATGCTTTTAACCACGTAACTCCTCCAGTACAATTTTTTCCATCTCATTCTTGCTACCACCAGACAATTTTATTCATGTTTTAAGAGAAATCATTGACAGTTCCGAACATCTCTGACACAAGAGGTCCTTCCTTCGTTAATCCATCATCCAATCCTTTTTTACCACATCAGGAGCAGAGGGGCCCAGGGCCAGGCTACCGAATCCCGACATTCAAGATAAGGGTGGCCATCCTCCCTCTCCCCTTAGTGGTATTATGCAAGCAATAAACCCCACCCACCCCTTGGATATAAACCCACAAAGGCCCCCTCCAGCTGAGGCATACCAGCCATCATATAGTTATATGGTTACCACCCAAAATAGTAAAAGGGTTCGTGGATTAAAGTAAACCATCTGAGTTGCGACTGTGTAGAATCCCCTCAAGGCAGCACTACACAGGGTGAGTGGATAACAGGCAGCACTCCCAGCTTGAATTAAACCACTGGAGGGTAGCAAGAACAAGTAATTGTACTGAAGGTGTCTGAGTGAACCAAACTAACTTTGCCACATCACACACCACACTTCTTTCACCACATCACTACAATCTACTCCCCCTGGTGGCATGGCAAAACTGAAAAACTTCCAGATCCCCCAAAAGGTACAGTTGGTGACATATGAACCTGGGACAGCAACGAGTTAATCACTTCAATTTATTTTTCATTAGAACAAAGTACTGTATGTTCGTTCTTGGTTACCTTTCCTTCATTACATAACATCTTTAACATTAGATACTTATTACCATCAAATGATTTTATTCGGCATCAGTTAGATCTCGATTAGAAAATGGGTTAATCATACTAAAGGAAGCCATAATATTTTTGTGTACATGGAGCTAACACTTGACAACCTTGACGTATTCACATGTTTTTGGTGGCATATATGGCGTTGTGAAATATTAGTTGAAATGAATAAGAGTTAGTGCAAGAGTTAACCATTACTCCATGTCATTCATGCATGGAACAGGACAACTATGGAACTGTCTTCCTCTGTCCGTATTTCCCCTTGCCTAATACCTCCAGTCTTTAAAATGCATTGTGTCCAGGCATCTTGAAATGTCTTGAATTGGGCTCTCTTTTTATCTTGTTTTAATTTTTTCTTGGAGGGAACAATCTTGTGGGGGTTCTAGCTTTTGTTCCGTCTTCCTTGCATAAAAAAAAAAAAAAAAAAGTGATGCACAAATGTCAGAAATTATAGTAAAACCTCAGCTTCGCACAGACACTGTACCAGGTTAGCATGTGGCCAACTGTACCTATGGGTTCTTCACTCCTGCAATGCCACCAATGGCAGGAATGTGGTCTCATATTCTTGTTGGTTAAGGAAGCTCCCTAACACCTCTTCCTTACAGACTTATTTTTGGATATGGCTGGTTAGGTCCTTTTGTATGTTATGCAAAATATGGCAGTATTGGAAGGATTTATATAAAACAGAAGAGGACTGTAAGATGTAATAAAGAAAATAAATCACTCAGGAGGAGGTGTTAGGGAGCACCGACAAGAATACCGGACCTGGTCAACTAACCTTAAATGTTTTGGATTACAAAAGCCCTATTTCTCAGAGGCTAATTGAAGTCAGTGATGCTGCAGGGAGATATCTTCAAGTGGTGGCGCTGATATAACTGGCTGGCTCAGCTGCCTGGCTATACAAACATCCTTCAATGATTTCCCTCTCCCCCAAAAGAAGGATGGTGAACCGCAGAAGCCTGCAGTCCACTGGGTTCACATTTCATATAAACCTAAGGCCACAACAACAGTCAGTCCTCGCTTACATTCTTGGATACATTCGGGCAAAAAGCAACTTTAAGTGAAAACTTTGAGCAAGAATTATTTTGGTCTGTGATTGAAGGATTAAAAGTGCAAAAAAACATATTACTTACTTCTGAAAACTTTAAAATGCCTCAAGAGAAAGTGAAGAAAAGGTATTAATTCATCTGGTTTTGGCCCAAACAAGTTTAATATCCAAGAGGTGACTGAGGTTAAATGCTTTCACAATACTACTCATGGACAGCCAACTGGTCACTCTCATCTTGAATATTTGGACTAAGTAGACTAGCCCTGGGCCCCTACACTCCTGATGGAGCAATAAATGACTGAATGATGGATACAGCAGGTAGGTAAACAGATGCAACCCTTTATCTGTTACCGACTGGCTATTGTTTTTGTGGCCACGGCTTATCCAAAACAAGAGCCTGGTGGACTACAGGCTTAAACTGCCCTCCTTCTGCAGTCCTCCTTTTGGGGGACTGGGAAGTAGCTGAGGGATGTTTGTGTAACAAGGCAGCTGAGCCACCCAGTTATATCAGTGCTACCACATGAAGGCATCCCTCTCTGCATCTCTCCTACTGGTACACCTAAACTTGGATTTCAGCCAACATCACATGACTCTGTTGCCATTCCAGTCAACCACACTCACTCTGGACAGGAAAGGGAAGTTGTGGTAAGAGGAATGGGTATGATGTAAAAGACGCTTATTCTGGCAAGCTTAAGAAAGCCCCTAACACGTCTCCCTTAGTGATTCATCAAGCACAATACACTTTATTGCTCTCTTGTAAAGTATATGATAATTACAATACAGTATATCTGTTCAACTCAAAATGGTGATTTTTGTTTTCTTTCTTTTTTTTGTGTTTTTTTTTTGCTTGCTACCTCCAGTGCCTCTTGATACCATAGGTGTTCATGGAGGCTCTACATATCCCCTCCAGCTCTAAACTCTATCCTATAATGAATAAAATAATCATGGGACAGAATGAATAAAAATTACACCACAAGACTGAGGGGGATATCATTCTCAAGTATTTCATTATGAAAACTACGTCAAAGTATGGTCATTTAGATTTTCTTTAAATTATTATTATTAATCTCTTCAACTGTATGATGTGCTTTTCATTTCATGCTTGTTATCTCCAGTTTTATTCAGCTATGGAGAGACTTTTCAAATGGGGGGGGGTCAATACAGCCTTCAGTTACCCTTTCACTGAAATAGGCTTTAATAAAAATGCATAGAATGATCTGGAAATAACAAGAATAAACTGACAGAAGACATAACTGGATTGAAGTGGCTGCAGCTGAATTAATGCTCAGTTTTCAATTACAACAGGTCATGATTCGTAGTTCTGAAGTCTGAATTAGGTGTAATGTGCTTGATAAATTGCTTGGGAAGATGTGGTAGACAGCCTCCACAGCCTACCAAAATACAGTATGTGATGAAGGATGGGAGAGGAATGGACGAGGGACAGGAGGGGAATAGGGAGGAGGGGAGGAATGGGATAGAAGGGAGAGGAATGGAGAGGTATGGGAGAGAAAGAGTGAGAGGAATGAGATACAGGGGAGAGGAATGGAGAGGTATGGGAGGGAGAGAATGGAAGGAGAATGGGAGAGGGGAGAGGGATGGGAGAGACTTGGAGGACTAAGGGAGAGGAATGGGAGGGAGAGGAGGAGGGATGGAGGAGACATGTGTTAGCTGGTGACAGGCACGGGAGAGAGGTCACAGAATACGCCAAGGGAAGCAAAGTTCAAATGTGATATCAATACAAGCAATCCTCACTGTAAGCCAAAATAAAAAAATAAAGTAGTATAAATATAAATAAAACTGGTACATACATGGAGGGAAGTCAGCAAAACAGCTATGCAAATTTAGGCACGTTTTCCTTTGTTTTTCTCTTATTTACTAAGGATGAAAAGTGGAAAAGAATGTTAAAAATGGCCGCTTATAAAAGGCAACTTTCATTACAGGCAAGTTCTTGTAAAAAGTAAGGGATATGTTCAATTTTTTAAAAGTATATGTTCCAAAATATCACAATATACTCCATAAAACTAGTACTTTAAAATGGGAATAAATGGCATATCAGCTTTATATGGCAATGGAAAATTCATGGGTATATTTTGGGTAATTTACTGAGGACCCAACGGTATAAAGGTACAGTACATAAAAAAAGGGAATCACTGTATTAATGTCTACAAGTGGCTTACAATGAGTAATTATTTTAAATATTTAAACATCAGCCTATTAGCGTGTTTGGAATGGAAGCGGAATTGTTAGCGGAAAGAAACCAAACTATTAGCAGAGTCTAGCAACGAAGAAAGGCATACTAATGGCCATTATCTCCTTCAGCCCAAGAGTATAACATTTATTTGAATATACTGCAGTCACCAGATGATGACATTCACACTTGGGCCACATTCTCAATAGTTTTGGAAGCTCCCTAACACCTTTCCCTAAGAGATTTTGTTTATTACACCTTACTGTCCTCTTCTGTGTTACAGTCCTGTCAATATCACCATATTCTACATAAATAACATACAAAAGGATACTAACCACCCATATCCAAAGATAAATTGTTAAGGAAGAGGTGTTACTGCCCTCTTCTGTTACACAAATCCTTCCAATATCACCATACACTGCATATATAACCAACAAAAGGATTTTAGCTACCCATATCCAAAAAGAAATCACATACGAAGAAGTGTTAGGGAGCCTCCTTACCTGACAAGAATACAGCCCTAAGACCTAGTACTAAGTTAAACATCAAATGGAACGGGCAAGAATAATACGAAGAATGTGTCACCACGATAAGAGGGTTATGGAGAAGTAAATCAACCTACTAAGAATCTAGTGCTAAACAAAGACACAGTGAAAAGGAAAATTAAAACAGTCTAAGCAATGCCAAAGTGATGGAAAAACAATGATATGGAATTTTAAACTATCTACTTTCAATGCCTGATGAAGTGTGGCGCATCTATTTGGGCCATAAATCTAATCTATTTTAGCAGTCTCAAGCAGCACAGAAATGCAGCTAAAAGGGAAATGAAACTAATCTACCAGCAGTGTCAAGTAGTGAAAGAATGCATGAATATCAGAGAAATTTAGGAAATATCAAAGTGTCTACTGATAAGCACAGTGACTGAGGAAATGAAGTGAAAATATTGGTGTCTCGTGATGAAGCGTATAAAGACATAAACCAACCTTTAAATAATGTCAGTAAAGGAGAAAGTAAGGCTGAGAGATGAAGTGGAAAATAAAGGGGTAGGATTTATTAATATATTTACAATTTTTTAATATATTTGCAACTGATATCTTGTTGCAACTAGATTTTTTTTTTCTTTAAATCAGGGAAAGTTTTGCTCTCTTTTTTACTTGCCATTCCAGAGAGAGAGAGAGAGAGAGAATGAATGAATGACAAACGTCCTCTCATAACACAGATTTATTTTTTGCAGAAAGAATAAGTAAAATTTTTACTCTCCTTTTCCTCCATGCAATAACAAACTCATGTTACGACGGGAAATAAATTGTAAATATATTCAACGCTCCCACCTGAGTAAAGAAATCGGAGGAGAAGCGTAAACAGCAAATTGTGGTGTGGAAAATAGAAACCGGTGACTGGCCAAGCTAAAGTGCTACTGTGAGGTGCCCCCGTCATGCTGGTTAGTGTGTCATATGCGTCACTTTTGGCAAAAATTCTGTGCATCCCCCAATCACCCATCCTTCAGTAAACCATGGCAAATTCAGGTACAGTACAGATAGCTACAAAAGTCCTCTCGCCTTTCCCATCTCTCTCAATGCTGGTGTCATAGAGGGTCCTGTTATATGGGCATCCGCTATCAGAGAAACCAAGGATATGAGAATGGGCAATTTGACCCAAATTCTGTGATACAAGCAGAGTCAGTTAATCTAACCCTATTTTTCCCATAAGTTACGTACTCTCTTATACAAGTTTCACTCCCCTCCTCCCCACTCCGACATACGAGTTTCGCTTTTTTATTCCCCCCCTCCCATTCTGTTATATGAGTTTCCGCTATCTGTGCAGTCCTCCATTAACGTATCCCACCCATATAACAGGACCTGCCTGTAGTGGACAAAGATGCACATAACTGCCAATATACAGTATAGATGATAATTCACACCTCAGTCCACTATATCACATTCAAGCGTCTGCGAATCCAGTGTTGAGAGAGAGACAGGAGAGAACAGACTTATTTATCTGTCTATACTGGTACCCTTAATTTCTGGAGTACGATGACGGCCTTTTAAGATACAGAGTTTATTCTTCCTAGCAGCCGACAATTTTGCTCAGTTCAGGGAAGATCATTTGTTATGAGGGGATTACTGTATAATTCTTTCACCTTAACTTGGCCCAGATTTTTGTCCCTGAGTAGCTTACTTCATGTAGATAAGTGGCAGAAAAAAGAAAATCCTATGGTTCTACACTTTTCCACAGAACTTCTTATGACTAGCACCAAATTCCAGAATTAATCTGTAGTTACAACTCAGCCTTCATGATAGAGAGATAGCAATTTTAGGCCCAATAAGATTAAAGAGTACCCCTTCAGTAATCATCCTCAATACCGCCACCACAAGACTATTTTACTCAACTCAGGGGAAATGTTTCGTACTGAAGAGGTCAAACTAACTGCCAATAACCCCTTCAGTACAATGATACATTTCATACTGCATAAATGCTACCACCACAAAATATTTCTTCAGCCTATGCTACATGTCTCGTAATGAACATTACAAACGGTGGCATATAGACTAATTTCTCAACCATTACTTAAAACATCATCTACTGTACAAGCATTCTTTTTGCACAAAATATATTTTACATGGTAGTATAAAACTCTACTCCAATTTATATTAGGTGGTCCCATCTATGATTTGTGTGCCTCCATTGGTGCACAAATCATGCTCTAGCCATGTAAAAATGTACTGCTTGAACTCTAAGGTGACTACGGCAATGAAATGTGTGAAATGCTTTGTTTCCTAGAGCTGAAAATTATTCAAATTGATGACTTATGCCAATTCTGCATACCAAGATTGTGCTACAATTGCTTTATGTTCACAGTTGTGTGAGAAAGCAAAACATGGAAGATCAAGAAGCTAAATAATTGACAAAGGACTTAGACAGAAGGATGATGTGTCTGGAGAAGCATATGGCAAAGGTCTGGCATCTATTTATTAACCTGGCTGTCAACAGAATTATTCTTTTCTACAAATCACTATGAAGGACTCTGATTTTAAAAAGGGGGAGGGAGAGAGTAAATGTGTATTGTACATGGTTTTCTTGTGAGGTAGTATCATGATTCCAAAGACCTGCATGCTCTGTGAATATCTGTGTCATCTCCTTCAGTGGGAATGTTGTTTACTAGTTTTCCTATCCTACTCTGTGCATTGTATTTCTCTGCTTCTTGATCCCACCTCTCCTCATCTTTTAAGTGGGAATTAAGGTTGGTGTGACGAGACTGAGGATGAAGTGGAGAGATCGAGAGGTACAGTATATGAAACGGGGATGTGAGTTGGAGATAGGGCAGCCTGATGTACGACAGGGTGACATGGAGGTGATTAATTTGTGGCCGCCCCTTACGGGATTAAGGTGTCCGGCAATAAAAGAAGATAACTATAATGATGATGATGATGATGATGATGATGATGATGATGGTAAATTCATCAAATGATATATATCTTTTTACTGACTTGACATTATGACTGTACATTCTTTCATATGTAAAGGAGAGGGAAGATGGCAGGAGGAAGAGGGGAGGAAAAAATGAAGGAAAGGAAGAGGGGAAAGAAAAAGAACAGTGGGAAGAGGGGAAGGGAAAAGGAGAGAGGGGAGGGGAAAAGGAGTGAGGGGAGGGGAAAAGGAGAGAGGGGAGAGGAAAAGCCAGAGAAGGAAGAAGGGAGGGGAAAAGCCAGAGAAGGAAGAAGGGAGGGGAAAAGGAGAAGGAGATGAGGGGAGGGGAAAAGGAGAGAGGGATAGAGGGAGGAGAGAAGAGCAAAGAGAGGGAAGAAGGGAGGAGGGTAGAGGAGGAAGGGATGGGTGAGGAGAATATATGAGAGGCAGGGTGAAGGTAGAGGGCAGTAGGATGTTAGGTATGTAGCCACGGCATAATAATTTTTGCATCAGCATTATCTAACCCTTCCAGTTCAAAATGTCTTTCCTACCCTAAATAAAACTGTAAGGGAGTAAATCACTAAAATGGAAGGTGTTAATGCCATAATTCATCATACTAAAACATGTGTCCTCCCCCAAAAAATTTTTTTGGTAGAAATATAACTGAAAACTGATGATGAAATTTTGAGAATGGTGCGGAATTTCTATTTTCAGTTCGTAAATTTTAAAAACACCTTGCATATGTGTAGGTGTAGTTGTAGAAAAAGCCCTATAATTCCTGAACACTACAAACATTAAAAAAATATATATACTGAATCTATACACTGTTTCCTCCATGATATTACGATCTCTGAGTCTATTTTTTTTAATTCTAGAAAGAAGAAACAAAAGGCCAGAAGTCCACAAAATTGCTCCCTCCAAGAAAAATAAAAACAAAATAACAGAGAGCCAAAATCAAGATCAAGCACTTACTTAGAACTGAATTATTTACTCTTTGCGATGTCAGTATAATTAACACAGCTTATTCAAGCCAACATCAAACAACTTTATTAATATTAAGAAGAAGTTCTCGCAGTGGAGGGGTTTCTTTACTATGACTGTCTTCCTTAACTGCACAAATTTATATGGTGTTGGTAAGATGAAAATGAAAAGGATATAGTTTTGAAAAGGTCACTGCAATACTGAAAACAGACTGTTAACAAGCACCCAAAATCTGATAGTTATTTATACAACACTTCTGATAATACGATGTGGTTAGTCCTCAGGATAAATAGTAAATAATAATAATGTATAAAGATATGGTGTTCTGGTCTTCAAAAATTGGAGATCTGTCTTGCCTTTCCATTCTCAAAATCAAATTTTACTATATTCTTGTGGTCTAAACTGGCCTTCTATCACCTCTTCCTTAGTGAATTCCTCTAATCACACCTTAGCAATACAGGCTGGGTCTTGAATAGCATCAGCAACATACAGTCCCATACAACTCCTTATGGGCCCCTCAATCACTTAAGCCATAAGGAGATAACCCTATACTGCTAGCAGTATTAACAGAAAAACCTCTGGTAACCTCTCAAATTTGAGAAATGTGTTAAAACAAAGCTATCTCTGATCTGAGGCTTCTGTGACTGCACCTACGCATTCTACTGTATGATATCTACTGTATATCTTTCACTGAAAAAGCAGATTGTATAAATAATATCAAATCAAATGGTCTCTATCGTATATCTTTAAAGTGACAGAAGATATGAGAAACATACAACACAATACAATACTACTGCAACACCCAAAATTAAACTGTTAAGATGTGGTACACGAGCATTTTCACCCAAGATTATTGTGTCGAGCAGCCACCAAAACTAACTGTGTACCGTCATGCAGAGAGAACCAGTGTTTATGAGGCTAAATGACTACTGTGGTGTTGTATGGAGGTAAGTGTGTGTAACCACCCAAGCTTGTTAAATTCCACAGTACCATGATAACTTTAGAATTTTGTTCCTGGTACTGTCCAACACATATCAAGCTTCTGGGAGATCTGTTGTTGTGAGTGAGAAACAAAGATAATTTTTAAGCCCTTCATTACACAAGCTCTCTTCTAAGCAGGGAAGAGTATGTTGACAGAAAGAATAAAAACAGATGTCACTACTAATGATGCAAAACCCCTTGCTACTATCCCATCTTTTAATTCTTCTAACCTACAATTTCTTCAGGTTTAGAAAGATGCATTAGGTATAGCCTTCATTGACCCTTCACTACCAGAGGTATCTCATAAACTAAACACATTCGTCCAGCAGTGTCAACAACAAAATATAATATGCATCACAGTACTGAAGGGTTAGTTTAAGGTGCACTGGGTTGGTCATGCATCAGTTACGCACAGAACAGACAGGCTCGTATTCTTGTCTGTTTGGGGGGATTTCTAGCATATTTTTCTTAACGATTTAGGCTTATATTCTTGTCAGTTATGTTAGCTAACATCTCTTCCTGAGCAATTTGTTTTGCTTATCACTCCTGACTTTTCCATGTCATTTAAATACCTCCAATACCACCATGCTCTTCATAAATTACTTAAAAATTTATATAACCAGCCCTATCAAAAAATAAATAGCAAAGGAAGAGGTGCTAGGGAGCTTCCTTAACTGACGAAAATATGGACCTTAGTAAGGTCCATATTCTTGTCGGTCCAGGATGCTCCCTAGCACCTCTTCCTAAGTGATTTACTTTGTTTATGACACCTTCCCATCTGCTTCTGTATTACTTAAATCATTTTATCAACACACTCAGCATGAGTAATGTACAAACCAACCAGTCGGCCATATCTAAAAATAAATTAATAAGGAAGAAGTGTTTGGGAGCTTCCTTAACATCCGAGAATACGCATCTTAGTGTGCACGCTAGACATAGCTATGTTTTAGATTAGATGATGGATGGATGTTTTTTTAACAGTCATCCCTTGCTTTTCATGGATGTTAGGCAACAAACACATCCTGGAATAGCGGAAATCTGCAACAAACGAAAACCCATCTCAAAAGTGTTCTCACAACCATGATTTAAATAGGTAATTGCCTAAAATTCTTTTGTTGTGCCAAAAACATCACCAAGCATTAGGATATACTTTTTAAATTCGTAACTTTATTTTTCATTTGGAGTATATTTTGGAATAAATGTAGCAGCCGTGGCTCAGTGGGTTAGAGTGATCCGCTCTGCCTGCAGGGTTGGAGGATCGAATCCACCCAAGGGTCATTGGTAGACATAAGGGCAACTGGTTATAAAATGCTACAAGCTCCAATCAAAAAGTCCTCTATCTAGGGGCAATACCTTAGCCCTTCGGGGATAGCAGGCATAAAACTTTTTTTTTTCTTTTTAATAACATAAACCCTGAACTAGTGCAAACTGCAATGATTTCCAAATCTGTGAATTACTGACACCAACCATGACAAAACAGAAAAACAAGGGGTAGCTTCATGGACACAGATGACATAAATAACATAAGGGAATATTAACATGCCACATCCAAAATAAAACTGGAAAGAACAAAGTGACACGACAACTATCTCAGCAGACGAGAATGTTTTTTTAGTGGACAAGAATACAGCCCAATACAGTCCACTGACCCTCAGTTGTTCCTATCTGCCTCCCCCCACCTCACCACCCCTCACTCACCAAATCATCACTGTACATTAAAACAGAAAAACTACCCTCTCTCATTCTTTACCTTATATGGAGATTTTCTGTTTTCTCAAGAGTGGCCAGTCATTTACCCATGAGTGGTACTGTGTGCTCAATATAATGCAATCCAGTCAAAGCAACTTAATCCACTGATCTGTACATAAAATATTTCAATTCTTTCACTATGTAATGCTTTCACTCAGCTGCATATACAAGTTTGGAGGTAGCAGGGAAAGCAAAATATAGGAAGAAGATACTAAACCACATAAAATAGGGGTAACTGAGAGAACTTCTAACCCCTTCATGAGGTGAACAATGCAGTCTGGAGGAAGCAAGGACCAATTAAAACGTCTAATAATGTTATATCCATTCAGTACGATATCATCTTAACTCAGAATATTCCTGGTATGACTAGGGTGGGGCTGTGAGTGGCAGACCGAAAAAAAACCTGGGACAGGGTCATGGTGTGTGACCTCAGGGATGAATGAATAAGGAGACTGCCAGAGATCAAGCAACATGGAGAGCCACCATTAGGTGACCAAGGCCAAGGTATGCAAGTATGTTAGAGACTCTATAAATGATATGACGACAGTGATATGATTACAGGGTGGGATTTTCATAATGAAGGAATGTATAAAACTATACCTAACACCTACAATTCAAAATCTCTGATACAGTTACAGTTACATTCACATTTTAGGAATGCCTTGCCTGTGTATGCATATGTTAAGCCTTTTTCACATCTTGATGGGAACTAAGAGTGTTCCTGAGCACCATGTACCTCCAGAATCACAAAGTACCCCAGGCAAAACTTTTATTTTAACGGCCATACACCCTTAGGCCCATAATCTCGTCTGTTAATGAAGCTCCCTAACACCTCTTCCTAAGTGACTTATTTTGAATACGGCTGGTTAATATAATTCTGTATGTTATTTATGCAAAGTATTGCGATATTGGAAGGATTTATGACACACAGAATAGGACAGTAAAGCATAGTAAGCAAAATAAACTGCTTAGGTAAAGGTGTTAGGGAACTTCCAAAACCAGCAAGAATGTGGGCCTTAATCTCTTCGATCGCTGGTTGGATATTCAGAGTTTTCCTTCTAAGCCATCTACAAATAAAGTCAGTATTGTTTTATTCCATCACTGAGCCATAAGAACACAAGAAGAACATAAAAAGGGATGATTTCTGCAGTAGATGTGATGGCCCATGCCAGGGAGCTCCTACAAGCGAGACTAAACTACTAGAATAAGACAAGGATAGTAAGGAAGAAGGCTCTCCCCCGCCCACCAAACCCTCCTGGGAATAACGCCACAAAAGTGAGTTTCTGCCAAGTTAAAATGACTGAAATATAGGAGTCTGTTGTAAACTTTACCCCTTCACTGTGGGAATGTACAAAGAAGTCAACAGAAGGTTCCAAGGGTGAGAGGAATGAGGAAATGTGCTTTGGGGATGTGCCAGGGTGCCATGGGTGAGGGTGGGGTGAGGGAGTGCCTGAGGAAGTGAGTGGTGTGAGGAAATGCCTAGGGAAGTGAGGGCATGTGACGAAGTGCCAAGGGGAGAGGGGTGTGACAAAGTGCTTGGGGAAGTGAGGGGGTGCCTAGGGAGTGAGAGATGTGTGAGGGAGTGCCTAGGGAGTGAGGGGTGTGTGAGGGGGTGCCATGGGGTGAGTTAGTAGAGCATGACACACCTTGCTGGTCACCTGATACACTGCATCACTCAGGCTCTGGAACGTCTGCAAGTTAGGAACGGCCAAAGGTAAAAATAACGCACCCGTCTGACATGGCCCTCTCTACTACACACAGTATTCCTCAATCTTCATATCACAACATCCATTCTGAGGAAGCTGGGAACTTAGGAAGGCTAGGAATACATGCTTAAACAATAATAATCTCTCAAACACACTCATATAACTTCTTCAAGCAAGGAGTCATGGGTAAAACTAATGCATACATCCAACATCGTCCTCGAATATGGTACTTCTTGCATCACAACAACCATTCTGAGGTAGCTAGGAACATAAGAAGACAAGAAACACATGCTTAAATAAAAACACACTCTCAAACACACTCATCATATAATTTCTTAAAGGGAGGAAGTCATAGGTAAAACTAACACACTATTCAGATGCCCTTGCCCAACATACAGTAATTCTTGCATCACAACACCCATTCTGAGGAAGCTGGTAACTTAACAAGGCCAGAAATACAGGCATATATGATATTATCCTTTCACAACACACACTGCATATCATAACATAATCTACTGAAGTTTGGAACAGTCATAGAAAAAAAATAATGCACTCTTCTAACTTTGCACTCACATAAGGTACTACTTTCATCATAACACCCATTCTGAGGAAGCTAGCAAGGCCAGAAATAAATGCTTAAATAAAAATACTCTCGCACAGTACACCCTTTACATCATGTCATGTAATTTGTTGAAGTTAGGTCATATATAAATATAACACACCTATCACACAAACTACTCTCTCAATGCATACTCTTCACAACACTAAAGCCTGTTTAGCTCCATCTGACAAAAATCCATAACTTTTGTCAGCTGAATGGTTGGCCAGGTGCACTCAGATTGGAGTATAAATATCACTATTACACAACAAGATTAATTTCTGTATCATAATTACTATTCATGGAATTTTATGCAATCGTGACTAAGTATTCAATCTGTCAAGGTGGCCCAGTTTTGTCAAAAGAAAATAAACTGACTACAATTCCCACTAAGTTTGGAACGTCAGAGATATTCACACACTCAACCTACCCTCGCAATACATAACACTGCCGTGAGGAGATAGGGCAGAAACGTATATGTCTAGCCGAAAAAATGCCCTGGCACTACACACTCCTCCCACAAATCCACCCTACCAATAAGAACTATCATATGCATACTCACTCAACACTGCCCTTCACTACACACCACAACATCCACAACACCCACCCTGCTGCAGTTATGAAGGCCAGCTATATACACCCTCGCAAAGCTGTCTGCTCACTACACACACGTCACACAACACTATCTATCTGTGTCTATCTACAGCCAGACGCCTTAATCCTGAGACGGGTGGCCACAAACAAATTGCCTCCATGCTGCCCTGTCACCTGCCATTTTGCTGCCCTCCTCCCAACTAACACCCCCCTCCCTCATATACCTGTCCAATCCATCCCTCCATCTCATCTTTGGTCTTCCCCTCCCTCTCATTCTGGTTAAATTAGGCATCATCAAATCCCTGCCCTCTGTCCAAGTTCACCACATATTCATCACATCACATCCTCTCTGTTGTGCTTTCCGTTACCATGGTTACATGCTCACAAATCAACTCAAATCATACCAGAATGACACTATGTTTCCTCCAATGACTCCTCCATACTAGCACTGGTTTGATACTGTTGATGGCTGTCTGTGGGCTCAGATGATGTAAATAAATTGCAAATACATGTAAACAGGAATGAGCCTTGGTTTTACTCCTTTACTTTGATAACAATTTGCCTCATCATTACCTTCTTCTTCTTCTTTTTCTTCTCTCTCTCTCTCTCTCTCTCTCTTTTTTTTTTATACAGATGCCAGATATATAGAAGTGATATATGTGCTTATTTTTTCCTCATTTTTGGTTCAGCACTTTACTGTGATAATGATTTTCTTCATCTCCT
>JAGKTI010000671.1:92889-114499 GCA_018397915.1 Birgus latro | reverse complement strand
AAAAAAAAAAAAAAAAAAAAAAAAACGATCGCAGTGACTGCAAAAATTACGATGGTTGTGTCTGTTCAATACTGTTCGTTTCATTTTTGAAGGCTCCGACATGCTTGCATGCGTCAGCCTTGGTCACCTAATGGCGGCTCTCCACGCTGCTTGATCCCTGGGAGCCTCCCTGTTCAATCCTTTAACCCTTTAAGTCACACTTAATGACCTCGTCCCATGTCTTTCTCCATCTACCCCTCCCAACCCCTCCCCAATGTTACCACTTCTCACCCTCTGTACCCAATTATCATCCCCCATCCTCTCCACATGTCCAAACCACCTCAGCCTACCTCTCCTCATCACAACACCAATACACTCCAGTCCCAGCCTACCTCTCAACTCTTCCATCATAACCCAGCCAGCCCCCCCAGGCCTTGCACGCAGGGATGCACTGCACATCCACCTAATCACTGTCATTTCTGTACATTTAAACCTGCGAACATCCTCTTCCTTTACTGACCAGGTCTCGCTACCATACAGCATCACACTCCTACCACATGCTGCATACAAAGACCCCTTAGCACGTAAGGAGAGTCCTCTCAATGTCAGGAGAGGCAACAGCTCCCTGAACTTCTTCCAACCACTTCTCACTCTAGCAACCGAGCTAACTCCAGCCCCACCTCCGGCACATAACATGTCTCCCAAATAAGAAAACTCCTCCACACACTCAAGAGACTCACCAGCAAGTTCAATCCTTTCACGCCTAACAATCTCCACCTGCTCTCCCCAACACGCCGCACACATGAAATCAGCATTACCTTGCAGTCTACCTCTAATACCACTACATCTCTTGTGCACTCATTTATCACAAACACTACACAAGATGGAATTACTTCCCACACCCTTGTGGCAAACTGCACATGGCCACTCTCCCTCTCCTCTGATTGTACTGCCATCAACCCTAGATATCAACACTTTTGTTTTATCTGCATTTACCCTTAAGCCCTTGTGCCCCATACCATCTCTCCATTTCTTAAATCTTTCCTCTGCCTCCGTTTCATTCTCTGCAATCAACACCAAATCATCAGCATACAACATCTCCCATGGGAGTCCATCTCTGAAGTCACGTGAGAGGGCTTCGAGCACCATGATAAACAACAAGGGACTCAAAACTGACCCCTGATGCACACCAACATTCACGGGAAACTCATCACTCAAAACTCCATTCACTCTTACCTGGGTGCAAGCACCCACGTACATGGCCATAACCACCCTAACCAGACACTCTTCCAACCCCAGCTTTCTCATTGCCCACTTCACCACCTCTCTACGGACCCTGTCAAAGGCCTTTTCCAAATCAACAAAAACAAAATACAATTCCCCTTTCTTTCCAATATATTTCTCATGAAGCTGTCAAACAATGAATATGGCATCAGTGGTCCCCCTGCCTGGCATAAACCCAAACTGCCTCTCATTGATATTCACTCTTTCTCTAATCATACCTTCTAGAACTCTCTCCATTACTTTCATTATCTGATCTAAGAGCTTTATACCTCTGTAATTTCCCCTTTCCAGGGCATCACCCTTCCCTTTGTACACATTTACAATTACACTCTTCAGCCAATCATCTGGGACAACACACTCATATATAATCATGTTTATCAGGTCAGTGACTAACTTCACCCCAGTATCTCCTGAGGCCTTCAACATTTCGGCAGTCAACACAGACACACCTGCCGCCTTCCCCACCTGCATCCTGCCTGTTGCCTCACTCACTCATAGCAGGTATATGGAAGAATTATTACAGAGCAAGTAAGGAAAAAATCAGGTCTGGTGACTGACCAACTGGACTGCTGGGGATATGTGGCTGCAATGAGACACTGTGGAGACAGCTTGCAAAAAGAATTATAGGATACATTTGGCACTAACATATCTAGGAAAAGTGTATAACAAAGTAAACCTGAGGCATCAGGGAAGGGTTTGTGTGATGAAAAGTTGCTGGATGCTGTTGTATTTACAATGGTTGTGAAGCCTGTGTAAGGGTTGGTGGAGAACACAGTACGAGGTCTGAGATCAGTGTTGGAGTGAGATCAAGTTGTGTGATGTATCCATGGCTGTTCAGTATCTACAGAATGATTTATATTCATGGTGTAATAAGAAGTAAAACCTGAGTTCTGGATAGTGGTGAGGTCAGTAATGAATGGTGAAGGGTGAAGTATCTTAAATCTGGTGTTCACAAATGACACTTTGTTTTTATGCAAAGATGAAATAACCAAAGGCTAAAAGCCTGCATTAAAAAAAGCTGTTCTTTCCCAGAAAGAAACAAACAAAACAGATCTACATTCAAAATCTCTAAATAGGTTGCATTTACAGGATTAGACACAGGCAGAGGAAAGTAATGAAAGAGGAAGACAGATCCACAGTCAACCACTTCCGCATTATGAATGACTGAAAGTATTGGTTAACCGCTAAACCGCAGGTCATCACTTTCGTGATCGTCGGGTGCAATGGATCATACCGCGGAGCGTCACTTCTATGACTGTGTTTTTTTTAATTCGCCTGGGCGTTCAAGTGGTGACTTGTATCATCTATCAGCACTGCCAATGTCCAACAATAGTCAGAGCTGCTAATGTCATCAGTACTCCCATCCATTGTTGACAATTTAGCCATTTTCCCCCATTCTAGACTCCCCTCCCTACCTCCCCTTCATTACCCTCTCGTGTTGTCTGCTCAGCCGCTCTGCGCTAAGTAAATCTTCTCCGGATTTTTCCACTGTTTTCATCCATTGAAATGAGCCCTATGCCCTATTCTTATACAAAATAATATATATAAAAAAAATTAAGGTAACTGATAGTGCCATACACCTGGAATTGGCTAATTATCACTTGGCAACATCCAACCTGCACTTGTTCGCTAATTTCCCCTGCTTTTTCTCCCCATGAAATATGCCGTATGAGCTACTCTCATAATATAAATGTATATAAGAAAGGAAGGGAGAAGCCTGAGTGATATTTATATTCACCTGGAACTACCTAATTTATTATGTATTGTCTAGATTTCCTACGACTTATTTCTTAGCATACACATTAGCAGCTGACATTTTCAACTCTTGGCTACCGAGATACGTATTGTACATTCAGTTCACTCTCGCCCTTCACGGTGGAATCACGTCGCAGTCGCGCCCCTCCATTTCTGCCGCTTTTGTGTACATTATAAAAGGCCTTGTGACCTTTACCCCGACTAAACATCGTGTGAGAAGTGGCAAAGGACTGTAGATGTATATAAGTGTAATAAAGTACTACAAATAATAGTGTGTGAGAGTGTATATGAGTAAGAAATGACAGAATACCAGCGGTGAATTAGCGCGAATGGGAGGCTCATACACGATCGTATTTTACATTGCTTTCACAGTGTTTTTTTTTTTTTTTTTAGTATGGATTCCAAACTACTTGGAAATCATTGAATAGTGTTTCTAGTGTTAATATCTAGCAGTGGTATTCATATTACGGGAAGTCGGGAAGTGTAAAGTGGAGACTTAGTTACCCAACTTCAGAAGTCTCCATAAGTCCTACGGTAGTCGACGAGTGCTAAAAAAAACATCCCAGGAGAAAGCTGAAGGTATGTGCCATATGCATATGTAATTATAATATTCTAGGACTAACAACTGATTTTTGGCAAATATTTTTTAAAAGTCAGTCGGAGTGCAAATATCCCCGCGGGATGGGCACGGAGCGCCTCCGACAACCCCACGGTTTAAGGGTTAACTCCTGTATCAGAGAGCTGGACTGAAAAGGGATGCAAGTGCACTGCCAGATGGGTGCTACATGCCCAGAGAGTATCGGTTAACTCTTGCACGTGAGAACTGGACAAAAATGAAATGAGAATGGACTGTAGATGGGGGCTACATACCCATTGTAATGGAGGAGGGCTGCATTCAGACAGTTCAATGAGTAGCAGCCACTGAAATAGCAATAGTAAAGAGATGAATATAAAACAGTCCTGGGATGAGACAAACTGAAGGATGTCAATAAGCTGAGGGTGGTTGGTAAGGTGAAAAGCCTCTGACTCCAACCTCTTTAGAGGGTATCATTATTGAGTGACAAGCCAAATGGTTTCCTGTACACCAGGAAACCATTTATTATGCTGGGTGTTAACCATATAACCAAATTTTTGCACCTGGTGGTTTAGTGGGTAATTACAGCATTCCAAATGGATTGAGCCATTGGAAGTTTGTATCCAAGGGATGGTTGGCATTTAACTGCTCACATAATGCCACTCAGGGATGAGTGAGGATGGTCACTCTCATCTTAAATGTCAGAACCAACTTGCCTAGCCCCAGGTTCCTACACTCCTCATGGGGAAACATAGGATTGGATGATGAATGAACGAATGAATTATTATTATTATTATCCATCCATCCATCATCCAATCCTATGTTGCCCTATGAGCAACATAGGAACTCAGGGCTAGGCAGGTTGGTCCTGAAATTAAAAATGAGAGTGATCAGCTTCATTCATCCCTGAGTGGCATTACAAGAGCAATAAACCCCAACCACCCCTTGGATACAAACCTACACAGGCTCAATCTGATTGGAGTGCCTTAATTACCCACTAAACCACCAGGCACCATAATTTGGTTATATGGTTACCACCCAGCATAGTAAATGGTTTCCTGGTGTACAGGAAACTATTTGGCTTGTCACCAATAGGCAGAAGGATGAGGAAAGAATGAAGGAAAGAAAGACAGAAAAGGAGTGTAAAGTCACCTGTAGGCAGAAAAGGAGGAAAGAATGAAAGAAAGAAGGCAGAGGAGGAAAGAAAGAAGAGAGGAAAGGGCAGACACCCACAGCAGCACATCACCGAGTGAGTGGATGGTGAGTGCCCCCTCCTACCACTAAATATCATTATTATTATTGTAGTAGTAGTAGTAGTAGTAGCAGTAGTAGTAGTAGTAGTAGTAGTAGTAGTAGTAGTAGCAGTAGCAGTAGTTCCCTAGGCATTCTGGCTGAACAGCCCTGAGTTTGAAGGCCATGGCTGAGACCAGGTTCTCCCACACAGCTCTCAAGGAAAGTATGTTGTGTTGTTGGTGCAGGTGACTGTGTGCAATGCAGTCTTCCATAATGTGCTTAATAGTATGGGGTGCTGCGCTGCATCCTGGACAGGCATCAGTGACAGTCATCCAGCCTCTTCTGATAACTCAAGAGGGCTGCATGATGCCGACATCTCGGCCTGGTTAAGTGGACCATGTCCTCACGAGGGAGGGAGGATTCAGAAGGTGAAAATATCAGGAGGCCGTGCATGCAGTTGTGTGTTGCATTTGGGTGACTGAATGGATTGGCGAGTGATATGAGTATGGATATGCTTCTGGAAGCTAGTTTGAGGCAGGCGAGGGGGGAAAGATGACAGTACTTGCATGTGATATGTGCTGAAGTTGTTTTGATGTTCCTTTGTGTGTGTATGTGTGCAGATGTGCTACCATGTAGTGTAGTGAATGGTGTGGGTTTGTGGAGAATGCAGCAAGAATGTGTGTGCTTCTCATGTTTAGATGATCCTTGACTTTGAGGACTTTGGCTTCTTGGTGTACATGGACTGTAAGCGTAGTTGCTGTGCAGCCTGTAATTATTGTTCTGTATGGTCTATAGGGTGTTGTAGTGTCCTTTAGTGAGGTTAGAAGCCCTAGCAGGGCTTGCATAATTCATCACTGAACATATACACTGTCTGTATACTGTGGTGGTGGTTTCTCTGCTGTGTCCAAATGTTGTATGGGCAAGTGACCTTTGGGTGTTACATCTTGATGTTAATTTATCTTTAATGTTTGTGATGTGCTGTGTATATGACATTGATGTATGTTACACCAAAGAGTGTGTGTGTGTGTGTGTGTGTGTGTGTGTGTGTGTGTGTGTGTGTGTGTGTGTGTGTGTGTGTGTGTGGGGAAGGGGAGTGTTGTTTATGGTGAGGTGTGGAATGTGACTATGATCTATGATCCAGTTTGTGAGAAGGGTCACTGTAGGAGCTGTGTTTGCATTTTGGTATGTACATGTAAGTGTTGTGTGTGTATATATGGTGAGTGGGGTGTGGATATGTCGTGCATATATAGGTTAAAGAGTGTAGGGGACGAAATAGATCCTTCAGGGATGCCGTTTGTGAAGTTTCTGATGTTCGATGACTGCCTAGCAAATGTTACATGTGCACATCTGCCTACTAAATAGTTTGCAAGCCATCTTTTTGTGCATGTTTGTGATGAATATTTGGTTTGTGAGGTTGTGGTGGGGGATGGCATCAAAAGCTCTGCTAATGTCTAGTGTGACTAGGAGTGTTCTCTGTGGTGGCCTAGCTGAATTGATGTTATCAAAAACTCTCTGTGTAAGGTGTGTAAGAGGACTGTTTGTGGAATGTAGTGGCCTAAAACCAGTGTTGTGATGGGGCTAGGGGGATGTGAGGTGTTAATAAATGGAATACCAGTCGTTCAGTGACTACAGAGGGGGTGCAGAGGAATGTGATAATGTGATAGGGCAGTGTAAGGAAGGTAACGTGGGGTCTTTGTTGGGTTTAGTGACGATACTACCATTCTTCCAGAAGTTGGGTATTATGTTGTGTGAGTAGCTGTAGTTTGATATGTTGGTGAGCGCTTGTATGCCTTGTGGTCCAAAGCGTTTAAGAGGGTGCTGGCACTCGTTACTCTTGGATGGTACAACTGAATTAGTTTTACAGGCACAGAAAAGTTATTAATCATATCCCTTTCTATTAACTTATTATTCTCTGTAGGATCACTTCCTTCCATTCGATAATGCCATAATTAACTAGGAATCATGTTTAAATTTTCACTTAACTTCAAAATGTTATATGGCTGAAAAGAACTTACCAAATATCTTTTGCTTAGTCTCCATGAAAACTTTGGCCTTCTGTAAGACTTTCTTGGAAGAAATTTTTTTGGTATCCCTCCCATGATAAGGTCAATGAATTTTTACTTTAAAACATCAGTTACAAATCCAATTTCTGAGAAAAAATATTAAACCAAAAAAATAGGCTCAAAAATTTGCTTTATTTGGGCTCCACAACTTTTTCACTTTACAATTGTCTTTCAGACAAAAAAAAAAAAAAATGGTGAAAATTGGTTAAAAAATGGCTGAGATATAATCAACTGCCCCCCCCCAAAAAAAAACCTGTTCAGGAGAGCCAAATTTAAATCCACCGCACCCATGGATGGCCATTTAACAAGTTAAAATGTGTGTGTGTGTGTGTGTGTGTGTGTGTGTGTGTGTGCTGCCACTACCACAAGCATATTTTTAAAACATTTAACTGATTTTCGACAATGAGCCAGAAATTTACGTATATTTTGCTGCCAGCACCCCCTTAAGGTGTATGTTGCTTATGTTGTCTAGGCCAAAGGCAGATGAATGCTTAAGGCTGCTAATGATGTGCTTTGTCTGGCTGAAAGTGAAGGGTGCAAAGTCTGGGCCTGTGGGAAACTGTCTCTTGCACCGGATGACACGTCAGTTGTCGCACAGGGGGTTTAGAGGGCTGACGTGTGAAAAGTGTCTGATGAGAGTGTTTGCTTGTTGTTTGTTTGAGGGTATGGTGTATGTTGTTGTGATGGCAGAATGTGATTGTGTGGTGCTGCTGGTGGAATGTGAGATGCTGTTTAGTGTTTTGTAGAGTTTGCTGGTGTTTGTTCTGTGAAAGTGTTTGGGAGTGTCGCTGTGAGTCGTGTTGACTGATGAGGCCTTGAATTTCTGGTGTGAAGCTGGGGTTGTGTCTCTTTCTGTTGTCTCTAGAGATGTCTTTTGTCTGCATTTTGAATAACTGTACTGAGAGTGTGCAAGGCAATGCTGATGTTTGTGATGGATGTACTGTTTAATGTTTCAAAGTGTTGTTGTTTCAGTTGTGAAGGCCTCTCAATTGGCCCTCTTACAATTAGTGTATGTGTGTCTGTGGCCAGCTGGGGTGATTTTGGTTTTGGTAGTGAGGATGATTGAGAGGTGGTCAGAACCTAGGGTTTTGACCACTCTCCAGGATGTTGTGGAGATGTAGGCAGATGCTGGAAGGAAAAGGGCTTGGTGTAGGATATGGGAATGTTGTTGGAAATTGTTGAGGATGAAAAGACTATCTGTTTAGGATTGTAGTACCAGCCCTAAGTCTGTGTCAGGGTTGACGACATGCTAGGTCGACTCATCACTCAGGGTAATGATAGGTAAGTTAGCAATGTGGTGTATTTGAGGAAAGTAACTGTGTCTGTGGCCAGCTGGGGTGATTCTGGTTTTGGTAGTGAGGATGATTGGGAGGTGGTCAGAACCTAGGGTTTTGACCACTCTCCAGGATGTTGTGATGTAGGCAGATGCTGGAAGGAAAAGGGCTTGGTGTAGGATATGGGTATGTTGTTGGAAATTGTTGAGGATGAAAAGACAATCTGTTTAGGATTGTAGTACCAGCCCTCTGTCTGTGTCAGGGTTGACGACATGCTAGGTTGACACCTTGGCGTTCAAATCACCTTGGCGTTCAAATCACCTTGGCGTTCAAATCACCTTGGCAATGTGGTGTATTTGAGGAAAGTAACTGTGTGGCAATGTGGGTAATGAATTTTTTTTTTTTTGCCCCCCTCCCCCCCCGGCCAATGTATGTACTGGCAATTGTTATCTGTGATTTGTTGCCAGTGTGTATTTTAACTGACTGTATTTATGTTGTATTGTGGTAGGTGGGGGCGCTCACCATCCACTCACTCGAGGTAGCGCTCCTTTAGGTGTCTGACCTTTCCTCTCTTCCATCCTTTCTCTTCTGTCTTTCTTTCCTTCTTTCTTTCCTGTTTTTTCTGCCTATGGGTGACTGTACATTCTCTCTTTTGTCTTTCCTTCCTTCATTCTTTCCTCTCCCTTCTGCCTAAGGGTGACTCAACACTGAGTGAAAGCCAAATGGTTACCTGTACACCAGGAAACCATTTACTACATTGGGTGGTAACCATATAACCAAGTTATGGCACCTGGTGGTTTTGTGGATAAATAACCACTTAACCACGGGCCGTCACTTTCGTGATGCTCGGTGGCGATGCCTTACCAAATTATGGCACCTGGTGGTTTTGTGGATAAATAACCACTTAACCACGGCCCGTCACTTTCGTGACGCTCGGTGGCGATGCCTTGAGCCGTAGGCCATCAGTTGGGTGCCTCTGTTTAATTTTTAAGCAGCCGGGGCTTTCAATATATAAATATTTATGAAAAACTGTAGGAGAATCTTAAGTGCTATTTATATCACTCAGGCTAGTTTTGGCCAATATTTAAAAAAAAAATAAGTCAGAGCGCAAATTACCACCAGCTGGAAGTGCCAGGACCGCCTCACACAACCCCGCGGTTTAGGGGTTAAGGTGCTCCAGTCGGATTGAACCTGTGTAGGCTTATATCCAGGGGGTGGCTGAGGTTTATTGCTCACATAATGCCACTCAGGAATGAGTGAGGCTGATCACTCTATTCTTAAATGTCAGGACCAACTTGCCTAGCCCCAGGTTCCTACGCTCCTTATGGGGCGACACAGGATTGGATGATGATGATTTCTGTTGTGGTGTCAGTTGGGGGGAAGTGATTTTGTGTGTGCAATAGTATCTGAAGTGTTGATGGACTGGTGTACCACAGTGATTAGTCCACCACCACCACCATCAGACAAAATTGGGCTGATGGTGGTGAAATTATGAAATGTAGGTGTTTTTTGTGTTCTGCATAGTTTTGTTTCTTGTAAGATGGCAATGTGGGCTGTATGTGAGAAGCCCTGCAACACTGGAGTATACTCCGCACAGCTGTGAGTAAGACCCCTGCACAAAGTTGACAGTTGTTCTGGGGTTGAAAAAGAGCTGAGTTGCCTCAGCACACCCACTCTCTTGGACGCAGATTTCACATGAGAGGTGATGTGATATTTCCATGATAGGTCCTACGGAAAAGAAACCTTAGGGCTATTAAAAGATGACAAGAACTGAAATGTGTAATGCTCATTATTAAGAGATATTTCTCTGAGACAATTCACAGGCCAAAAGATGTTGGAACAGTTTTTGATTCATTAACCATTTCGCTGCATTTCATTACTATAGTTGTTCTGTGAATTATTCCACTTCACCGCAGAAAACGACCATAGTCGACGGGCCTCAGAAAAGAGTTTGAACTGGCTGTGTGGTACTCCAGGCTCTCGCCGACGTTGCTATGGCAACAGCGTCCCAGAAAGTGCCACCATCACACGGTGCCAAGTCGAAACATCATGTCAACAAACATGCCCGCCCAGCTGATTGGGTGCTTGGCCGAGTGTCACCATTCTATGGATTTTACCATTATTTAAGTGAGTTATATGCAATGTAATGTGATTAGATGTTTTCTAAGAAGGTGCTGGATGTGTAAGTGTATAGAAAACACTTGATAATGAATATAATATTACGGTAAACACTGGATCTTTATGTATCAGCTGGCCAGCATCTTGGCGTCCTTTTAATTAAATCCCTGGCAAATTTTTTATGAATTCATCGTCCTGCTGACAATATACGTAGCTATTAAGGAATTTTAGTGCTGGCAATGGATATGTAAGCATTAGGCAATCACAAAAGTGTTGCAGACAATTACATAATACCATTTTGATTTTTTGTTGGAGAATTGACACTTTTTGAGAATCACGCCAAAAATAAATTCCACAAAGGAAGGGTAAAAAAAAAAAAAAAAAAAAAAAAACATTCAATCACCATCCAATCCTATGTTACCCCATTAGGAGCGTAGGACCTGGGGGGGGGATCATCAGAAATGATTGCCAAGCAAGAAACTGTGTGGGCCATAGCCTCATCCCATGACTGCTAAGTAACTGCTGTGATGGACAGTAAGGTCCGCAGATGAAAATATGAGTCAGTTGGACTAGACATGCAGTTCAGATCACTGATGAAAAGATGGAAGAGGCATGATGACTGGGCAGAACCCTGAGGAACTCCACAACTAAAAACAGGAAAAGTGATCGTCAACAGCATCATATAACGACCAGAACAGAAGCTACAGATTAAGGCAGAGACAGGACAGAAACCACAAGAGTGAGGTTTGGAAATTAAACATTCATGCCAGACTTGGATGAAGGCCTCTCAACTGTCAAATGCAATGGCAAAGAGGCAAAGGTTTCACCAAAGTCCTGAAAGGAGGATGACCAAGAACTGTAAAGGAAGGTGAAGAGATCTTCAGTGTGGCGTTCTTGGCAGAACCCATACTGGCAGTCAGAAAGAAGGTTGTGAGAGGAATGATGCTTCAGAAGCTCCCTATGAAGGAGAGTCAAAGACAAGATATTATAGCAATTGAGCGATAGTTTGAGCGCTGGATGCAATCATCCTTCTTCAAGAATAGCTGAACGAAAGCAAACTTGTAGTATGAAGGAAAGGTATACTGTACGTTGACAAAGGCCTGAGAGTTAATCTAAGTAGGGTGTCACCACTGAAGCACATTTCTTGATAACAACAAAGAGGACTCCATCAGGCCCAAACACATTAATAGTATTGAAACAATGGGGGCAGCAAATGCATCTTTTGATGAGGAAAGTTGTTGGGAGATAGCACCATACTCATCCAAAGCAGAGTCTGAGATACTTGGGCAGTTTCATTTATACATGAAACTGCTACAGAGCCATCAGAGCAGAAAAGAGAAGGGAAAAGGGAAGAAATAAAGTCACTTGAGAGCTCCTTTGAACAGGTAAAAGAAGGAACATGAAGGTTTTAAAAAAGGAGAGTTCAGAGAACCTGAAATGAATTATTTTGTCAGAAATAACACAATTCCAGGCAGGAACACACAGCATGTTATTCAGGAATCAGTCAATACCGATATCCTTTGAAAGCCACCTCCTTATTGTGCACAGCATCAGAATGGGCATGGCTGAATCAAGGATTTTTTGCATTTGCCTAGCCAGAGGATAAAGGAAGGAATGTATGCCACCATGCTCAAGAGTATAACCTCTGCAATGCACAAACTTGAATGGCTCTTGGTCATGGAACCAATAACCCTTCTAGGAAAATCAATGACTATCAGAAAGTCTCCCAATTCACAGTGCCAAAGTGACACAGACATCACTTCTTTATGTTACAGCCTACAAATATCCTCCTCCTCAACTACCCCGGTCTCACTACCATACAGCTTTACACTACTAACACATGCTGCATCAATAATCTATTAGCACAGATGGACAGCCCTCTCAATGTCAGGAAAGGCAACAGCACCCTGAACTTCCTCCAACCTCTCCTTACCCTAGTCACAGAGCCAGTTCCAGCCCCATCTTTGGCACACAGCACGTCCCCCAAATTGCGAAACTCCTCCACACACTGAACAGAATCTCCAGCAACAACAATCCTTTCATGGCCATCAATCTCTACAAGCTCTCACTAACACACCACACACACAAAATCTTATGCACCAACTTAAACACTGCAAATGATGGAATTACTCCCACACCCTTATGGCAAACTGCACATGGCCAAACTCCCTCTGCTTTGTTGATCAACCTTGGTCTGTCTGGCTGAGCAGACCCATCAACCACAGGCAAGGAACTGCCCCTGTAGGACCATCCCATGCAGTGAATCATATTCCTCTGTGGCAGACAGTGCCTTGCTACAGCAAGGAACTGGGAAGTGTGGAGGCTTCATTCCTGGAGGGAGAACAAATTTGCATCTCCATCCAGCAGTAGCTCGATCGGTAGAGAGTTGGCTTGCGGTCCCAAGGGACCCAGGTTCGAATCCACGCTGGGGCAGGGAATAGTTTAAGGATTTGAAAATCATTTAATCAGGCTTTACTGATCTACCAGAAGACCCGCCGACATGTCGTAAAAATAACCCCGCTAATACCAATACACCAGTCCTGTATGAGACAGCCCTAGCATGTATTCAATATGGATGGTGGGTGTTAGTGCCGAAGTGGTGACATGTAGTATGTAGGAGGACGGCTGGGCCATGATAGCAGGCTGCAAAGCCTATGCCCAAAGTCGGACACATTAAAAAAAAAAAAGATAACTGGGGTATGACAGCAAGTTCCATGTGACCCAGTTATTTGGCTATAGGGTTACCACCCAGCCGTGTAAATGGCTTCCTGGGTCACAGAAAACCATTTGGCTTGTCATTCAGTGTAGAGCCAACTGAAGTGGAAAGAAAAGTAACAAAAAATGACAAAAAGGAAAGGAGAAATAGGAAATGAGGAGGGCAGCCAAAGAAAAAGAAGATGAACCCATAAACTGCAACTTACCTCAACAGAGGACGTGGCTCTGAATGAGACATAACTGAGAAATATTAAAATTTAATTTCCCATACTTTATTTGAAGGAACACTTCATACAGCTAAAGAGTGATAAACGGTGATCTAGAAAAATGCATACCCACTGATAAATAGCAATCTAGAAATATGCATTTCCATGTGTCAGTATGTCTTCTTCTATCTCATACCCATAAAACTGATCTCTGAAAGCAATAAACATATACCAGCACATTTTTCCTGAAAATTTCTTAAGTTTAGAACACTGCAATGATACTACTGCAAATCCCACCAGCTCCTCACAGGCCATAAGAACCTGGGAGTGGCTTCAGTCGCGAGGGCAAGTACCACCTCTCTCAACACAACATACACAAAACATTGTTTTTTCTACACCTAGAAATGACCCCCCAGCGATCATTTCTCGAAGACTTCTTCTAGCCGGTGACATCTTGAGCAATCCAGGACCCATCAAAAAATACTTCACATCGCTTCGAGTCGACAGACAAAGGGTTCAGTTCAGTGCAATTCTGCAAGAACTGGACCCATTTCACCTGCACGACACTTGCATCCAGAGAACATTACACAAACATCTGGACCTGCTCCTTATGCTCCCTCCTCCCACCCTCTAACCCCCCCACCAGCCCCTCTCTTACTCCCTCCACACCTCTTCAGCATAACCCACAAATCCTTCCCACACCATCCAATCCCCCAACCCCTCCCATTCCACCCCAACCCTTATCTCTATCACAACCATCTCCTACCCCTTCTTCTTCACCCACACCCCCAGTTTCCCCCTGTGCTGCAGAACCAGAGACCATACAAACATTAACATTCTTCAAATAAACACAGATGGCATAAACACCAAAAAACAAGAACTAAAACAATTCATCAAACAACAAAACAAACACACTGCCATCTTACAAGAAACAAAACTATGCAAACACAAAAAACACCTATATTCATAACTCCACCACCATCAGACAAGACCAGGCCGATGGCGGTGGCGGTGGACTCATCATCCTGGTACACCAATCCATCAACTTTTAAGATACTAGTCTATCTATCTATAGCCCGACGCCCTAATCCCGCAAAGGGTGGCCGCAGACAAAACGCCTCCAAGTAGCTCTGTCACCAACCATTTGCCTACCCTCCCCCCCAGCTCACTCCCCACTCCCTCATATACCTCTCAACTCTATCCCTCCACCTCATCCTCGGTCTTCCCCTCCCTCTCCCTCCCTCCACTCCACCTGCATATGCCCTCTTAGTCAGTCTTTCATTCTCCATTCTCTCCACATGTCCAACCACCTCAGTGTATTTCTCCTAATCTTCTCAACCACTAGTGCACACTCAAAATCACTTCTCCCCCCACATGACACCATAACAGAAATACAATCAATTAAAATATGCACTGGCAACAAATCACACATAATCGCCAATACATACATTCCTCCCAGTCATCTCCCACAGTTCGTTTCGTTTCGTTTTTGAAGGCTCCAACATGCTTGCATGTGTCGGCCTTGGTCACCTAATGGCGGCTCTCCACGCTGCTCGATCTCTGGCAGCCTCCCTATTCAGTCCCTTAACCCTTAAGTCACATTTAATGACCTCGTCCCATGTCTTTCTCGGTCTACCCCTCCCAACCCCTCCCCCAATATTAACACTTCTCACCCTCTGCACCCAATTATCATCCCCCATCCTCTCCACATGTCCAAACCACCTCAGCCTACCTCTCCTCATCACAACACCAATACACTCCAGTCCCATCCTACCTCTCAACTCTTCTATCGTAAACCCAGCCCCCCCAGGCCTTGCACGCAGGGACGCACTGCACATCCACCTAATCATTGTCATTTCTGTACGTTTAAACCTGCGAATATCTTCTTCCTTTACTGCCCAGGTCTCACTACCATACAGCATCACACTCCTAACACATGCTGCATACAAAGACCCCTTAGCACGTAAGGAGAGTCCTCTCAATGTCAGGAGAGGCAACAGCTCCCTGAACTTCTTCCAACCACTTCTCACTCTAGCAACCGAGCTAACTCCAGCCCCACCTCCGGCACATAACATGTCTCCCAGATAACAAAACTCCTCCACACACTCAAGAGACTCACCTGCAAATTCAACCCTCTCACGCCTAACAATCTCCACCTGCTCTCCCCGACACACCGCACACATGAAATCAGCATTATCTCGCAGTCTACCTCTAATACCACTACATCTCTTGTGCACCCACTTATCACAAACACTGCACAAGATGGAATTACTTCCCACACCCATGTGGCAAACTGCACATGGCCACTCTCCCTCTCCTCTGATTGTACCGCCACCAACCCTAGATATCATCACTTTTGTTTTATCTGCATTTACCCTTAAGCCCTTGTGCCCCATACCATCTCTCCACTTCTTAAATCTTTCCTCAGCCTCCCCTTCATTCTCAGCAATCAACACCAAATCATCAGCATACAACATCTCCCATGGGAGTCCCTCTCTGAAGTCACATGAGAGGGCTTCAAGCACCATGATAAACAACAAGGGACTCAAAACTGACCCCTGATGCACACCAACATTCACGGGAAACTCATCACTCAAAGCTCCATTCACCCTTACCTGAGTGTGAGCACCCACGTACTTGGCCATAACCACCCTAACCAGCCACTCTTCCAACAGTATGACACAATTATTCTCCTCAAACACACCACGTCACTAATATACCCAACATCATCCTGGGTGGTGATGTCATTGCCAAGGTGTTGGCCAAGCATGTCAACAACCCAGACACAGACAGAGGACTGGTACTACAATCCCAAACAGAAAATCGTTTCATCCTCAACAATCTCCATCATCATACTCATACCCCACACCAAGCCCTCTTCCTCCCATCATCCCCAGACATCACATTTTGCTCCCCAAACCTCATCCACACATCCTGGACAGTGGTCAAAACCCTTGGCTCTGACCACTCTCCCAATCATCATCACTACCAAAAACAGAATCACCCCAGCTGGCCACAGGCACACATACACTAATTATGAGACAGCCAACTGGGAGGCCTTCCCAACTGAAACAGAAACAACACTTTGAAACATTAAACAGTACACCCATCACAATCACCAACACAGCTGTGTACACATTCAATAATACCTAGCAATCTATCTATTGCCAGACACCTCAATCCCGTAAGGGGTGGCCACAAACAAATTGCCTCCATGTCACCCTGGCCCCCGCCATTTCATTGCCCTGCTCCCAGCTCACACACACCTCCCTCAATACAATTATTCAAAATGCAGACACAAGACACATCCCTAGAGGCAACAGAAAGAGAAAGAACCCAAACGTCACACCGAAATTCAAGGCCTCATCATTTAACACGACACACTGTAACACTCCCCAATACCCCATACACAAGATACTGTACAACAAATACATGCACTCAACATTCAAATAAACAATATCAGAGCAACAAACACTAAGTTGAAATAATTATCACCAAACACTTGATCACAAAACAAATACCTGAAAACTCAACAAAACACTAAACAGCATCACACTCTCCAACAGCAACACTACACAATCACATACTGCCATCACAACAACAGATGCCATACCCTAAACAAACAACAAGCAAACAATCTCATCAATCACTTTCACAAGTCAGTGATATACACCACCACTGCTATGACCGACGTGCCATCCGACGCAAGAGACAGTTCCCCACAGGCCCAGACTCCGCACCCTTCACTTTCAACCAGACAAAGCACATCATTAGCAACCTTAAGCACTCATCTGCCTGTGGCCCAGACAGTGTAAGCAACATAAACCTTAAACATCTTGGACCACACAGCATGCAAGCATTCATCAATATATCAAACTACAGCTACTCACACAATATAACACCCAACATCTGGAAGCATGGTATTATCACTACCCTCAAACCCAACAAAGACCAGAAACTGCCTTCTTCACACCGCCCCATCACATTCCTCAGTACCTCCTCCAAAGTCACTGAACGACTATTATTACAATTAGTAACACCTCACATCCCCCTAGCCCCATTAAAAGTTAGCCCAATTACAGAGAATGGGCAAAGCTGTCAGTTATTCTGCAATAAAGCCATGAAATTCATTCTCCACCTTATATGCACACCTTTCCACAACTACATTTTTTTTTTTTTTATGTGTATGACTCTGGGCATAGGCTTCATAGCCTGCTATCAAGGCCCAACAGTCCTCCTACATTCCATACACCTCTACATGTCACCACTTCGGCACTAACACCCACCAACCACATTGAACATGCTAGGGCTGTCTTATACAGGACTGGTGTATTGGTATTAGCGGGGGTATTTTTACAACATGTCGGCGGGTCTTCTGGTAGATCAGTAAAGCCTGATTTAATGAAATTCAAATCCTTAAACTGCTCCCTTCCCCAGTGGGGATTTGAACCCGGGTCCATTAGGACTGCAGGCCACCTCTCTACCGATTGAGCCACACATGCTTTACAGCACCTGTTAGTTTGGATCAGCCTGATGACTCACAGCTCTGGATAAAAACAGAGCTAGATCTGTGTCACTGACTCATACAAAATCCTTCCAACCAACCACCTTAATCCCGTCACTTCTTTAGCCTCATCAAGCTCCATGCTTTGCATTCTCATTCATTTATTTACCATATCTATCCACTTCCCTCTTGGCCTATCAAATCTCATCCCACCTTCAGACTCGCTCAGATACACTCTTTTCTCAACCCTGCTCACACACCCCTTCATTTGACCATACCTTGTAAGTGTACACTTTCCAGCTCTGGTGTTAACTGTACACTTTCCAGCTCTGGTGTTAAGTGTACACTTTCCAGCTCTGGTGTCCACAGACTGTCTTACTTCCAGCTCAAGCTGTATTTAAACTCACTAGAAAATTGGCTAAGATAAAACAGTGACTGCTTCATCCACCAGATCAACCATTACCCTCTTCACTCCAGACAGACATGAATCTCACACTCACCCACGTTTCCCTCTTTAACCAGCAACTCTCACAGGAAGGACACCTCATAATTACAGGCCTTACTTTTGACATATAAATTCTTTTCTTATTACTTAACCCCCTCATGCACCTTAAGTTTTCTGTAAGTCTGTAGGATGTGATCAGAGAAAATGCCACGAGGGCAGCCTGGACCCGTGCACAAAGGAAGATATTCCCATGGATTTTATTTGTCCCAGAAATCGATTATACAGTACTGGTATAAATTATGGCATCATTCTCACTGATTTTTATACTATATGATAAGCTAATAAAAACACACAAAACTGATGAGTAAAAGTACAAAGTACTGAAGTGCAGTGAGGATAATGTTGTTCCACAGTGAAAATAAATTCCGAACACCCTACCGCAATATTTTACCCACACCATGCAAGAGCTAAACATGTATCTATATGCAGAATTTCATGAGCTTTCACTTGTTGTCTTTGGAATTTTGATACAACCAATAGTTTATGACTAAATCACCAGAAATTGCCACCCCCCTCCAAACCCGAGAGAAAGCCAACTACTTGAGACTCTTGGCCTTGAAACAGACATCCTCCCCTATGATGCACCAAACAGATACATTTCTTGATAAAATTTAATTCTTGGTGAATATTTTTGTCCAAAACTGCATAATTGGCATCCCTTCAGACCACGCATCTTTCCTGTCACAATCTTCTTTCTGATCGTCAGTATAGGTTCCGTCAGGGACACTCCACTGGCGATCTTCTCACCTACCTTTCAGACTCCTGGTCATCCCCCTTTCGGGACTTTGGCGAAAGCTTTGCCATTGCACTTGACATCTCAAAGGCTTTCGATCGAGTCTGGCATAAATCTTTAATTTCCAAACTGCCCTCCTACGGTTTCTATCCTTCTATCTGTGCCTTCATCTCTAGCTTCCTTTCTGGTCGTTCTATAGCTGCTGTTGTAGATGGCCATCGTTCTTCTCCTAGACATATCAACAGTGGTGTTCCTCAGGGCTCTGTCCTATCACCAACTCTCTTCCTTTTATTCATCAATGACCTTCCAAGCTGTACATCTAACCCTATCCACTCATATGCTGATGATTCCACTCTTCACCTTTCCATTCGGTTTCCGCAACGTCAATCTCAGCAGTTACTTCAACAAAAAAGGGATGTGGCTATGGCGCACCTAATGTCTGACTTGGCTCATATCTCTGACTGGGGTAAAAATAATCTTGTTATTTTTAATGCATCAAAAACTCAGTTCTTACACTTATCAACCCGACAAAATCTTCCTCAGGATTACCCACTCATCATCCTTGAACATGCTTGGGGTTTCATTCTCTCGGGATATGTCTTGGAAAGAACATATTACATCTCTTGTGAAATCTGCTTCCAAGAGATTAGGTGTGCTAAGCCAATTCCGAACTTTCTTTACCCCTGCACAGTTGCTGACCTTGTACCCGGGTTTTATTCGCCCGTGTATGGAGTACAACTCTCATGTGTGGGGAGGCTCCCCACATGCAGCTCTTCTCAACAGGGTGGAGTCAAAGGCTTTTCGTCTCATTAACTCTCCTCCTCTTACTGATTTCCTTCAACCTTTGTCTCTTTGCCGCACTGTTGCATCTTTATCTCTCTTCTATCGCTACTTCAACGGTCACTGTTCCTCTGAACTGTCTGCTTGCATCCCTCCACCTCTACGAAGGGCACGTAGTACCCGTCTAGCAACAAACTCTCATCCCTTTTCTGTCCAACTCTCTAATGCAAGAGTTAACCGTTACTCCCAGTCCTTCATTTATGCAACTAGTAAACTCTGGAACTGCCTTCCTGTCTGTATTTCCTACTTCCTATGATCTCCAGTCTTTCAAACGCAGTGTGTCCAGGAATCTTGAAATGAACGGATCTTGAATTTGGCTCTCTTTTGTATTGTTTTTGCTTTTTCTTGGAAGGATCAGTATGCAGGCCTGTGGCCTTTGGTTCCTTCTTCCTTGCATAAAAAAAAAAAAAAAAAATGACAATGATGCAAAGTGAGTCATCCGTTACTCTTAAGCCTAACACCATTTTGACTCATTTTGCGTCAACATATGCAAAGGGGTTAACCCCTCACTTTGAATCAAAATCAGTGTTGGTCTGAAGGGATGCCAATTAGGCAATTCTGGACAAAAACATTCACCAAAAATTATATTTCATCAAGAAATGCATCTATCATTGGTGTGTCACAGGGGAGGGTGTCTATTTCAGAGCCAACAATCTCTAATACAGCAGTTGGCTTTCTCTCAGCTTTGAGGAGGGGAGGGGCAACTTCTGGTGATTTACACAAAAACTATTGGTTGTGTCAAAATTCCAAAGACAACAAGTGAAAGCTCATGAAATTCTGCATATGTGCTTAGCTTTTGCATGGGGTGTGTAAAATATTGTGGTAGGGTGTTCGGAAGTTATTTTCACTGCGGAACAACATTATTCTCACTGGATTTCAGTACTCTGACTGTACTTTTACTCATCAGTTTTGTATGTTTTTATTAGTTTAACATATAGTATAAAAATCAGTGAGGGTGATGGTATACAATTTATACCAATACTGTATAACCAATTTCTGGGACAAATAAAATCCATGGGAATGTTTTCCTTTGTGCGCGGGTCTAGGCTGCCCTCACGGCATTTTCTCTGATCATGTCCTGCAGACTTACAGAAAACTTACGGTGCATGAGAGGGTTAAGTAATAAGAAAAGAATGTATATGTCAAAAGTAAGGCCTGTAATTATGGGGTGTCCTTCCTGTGAGAGTTGTTGTTTAAAGAGGGAAACGTGGGTGAGTGTTAGATTCATGTCTGTCTGGAGTGAAGAGGGTAATGGTTGATCTGGTGGATGAAGCAGTCACTGTTTTATCTTAGCCAATTTTCTAGTGAGTTTAAATACAGCTTGAGCTGGAAGTAAGACAGTCTGTGGACACCAGAGCTGAACAGTCAGGCTAAGGAACTGATGGGATTAAGCTGGTTGGTTGGAAGGATTTTGTATGAGTCAATGACACGGATCAAGCAATGCTCTTTTTATCCAGAGATGTGATTCATCAGGCTGACCCAAACTATACTCCGTCTAAAATATGGAGTTACTTTAGGTGTGGCCACCTGAGGCATATGACCGCTAGCTGTGTTGCCACTTTACCCCCGCTCCCGGCCACCGGGTCAGGTGGTAGGGCGCAGCACGGTGACCTTTTCACCCTACTTGACAATGTTGCACAAACAACACTGCCACAACTTACAGGGATTTATACAAACTCATTGTTTTGTCCTCAGAAAATGAATTGTTCACAGAATTATATGGTCTTATCAAAGTACATAGAGTATTTAAACTCATTCTGAAGAAATTAATAGTTAACAATGAGAGAGAGAGAGAGAGAGAGAGAGAGAGAGAGAGAGTGTGTGTGT
>JAGKTI010000671.1:81355-92871 GCA_018397915.1 Birgus latro | reverse complement strand
CAGAAAATGAATTGTTCACAGAATTATATGGTCTTATCAAAGTACATAGAGTATTTAAACTCATTCTGAAGAAATTAATAGTTAACAATGAGAGAGAGAGAGAGAGAGAGAGAGAGAGACCCATCTAAAGTGACTCGATACATTAGATGCAGTATAACAGGTACCATAAAGCATGTAGTTGTGGAAAGGTGTCCATATGAAGTGGAGTAAGAATTTCATGGCTTTCTTGCTTTCTTAACCCTACCTCACCCCATCCGCAGGTGCAAAAAAACGATGACATCAAGGCAACAATTTTGTGTGGCAGCGGTGGCGGTGGTATCCAACAGTATTACAGCACAGAAATAACTCACTGCAGTAAGCACCAAGAGTTCATGTCACAAAGTCTCTTTAACACCATGACATAGTGCCTTTGTCCGAAGGTGTAACAGATATGACATGGAAAAGAAAGGCAAAGAGGAAACAATAATAAAGTGGCTCTTGGTTAAACTCACTTAAGTGCTGCATGTCCTGTCTTCAGTTTCTTGGTAGCTGGTGACTCCTGATGCTGAAGAGAGACACTTCCAGTATCCTCTGCTGGTGAGACTATCTTCTCTGGTAGGATGTAACCAGGTGTCGGGTCATGTCGCAGGAGATCACCCTGTCCCAACTGACTATGCTCGCCTAAACAACACATGCCACACACATGCCCTGGCCTAGAGGAATGGAACAGTGGACACATTAGGCTAAGTCGGGTTCAATAGCTTCCATGCTGACTCAGTTCATAAGTCCAGCAACTACTAAAGCCAGAATCCCAGTTTCAGTTTAGTTCAGTGAGAAGGTGGAAGAGAAAGTATAAAATCTCACTCATGTACAATCATCCAAAAAATGATGACAGAGTTTCAGATTGCTTTGATCACTCTGCACTGCCAGGCACTCAATGAAAACTTCAGGCAAGCAACTGCCCCTGCAGGACCATACTGTGCAGTGAACCGATGTTCCTACATGGCTAAGCACTTTACCAGTGAGGTGTGGGGACTAGTGTGGAGGTCTGGTTCCTGGGTGGACACTCCACTTGCATCTCTCCACCCAGTTAACAGGGTCACCACAGTAGGCTCCACATCACCCCATTATTTGGCCATATGGTTACCATCCAGTTAACACAGGCACCAAAGCAGGCTCCACATCACCCCATTATTTGGCTATTTGGATCCCACCCAGCATTGTAAATGGTTTCTTGAGTTACAGGAAATCATTTGACTTGTCACTCTGCACTGCAATGCCACCTAAAGTACAGAGAAGAGTATTAAGTAGTGGCAGGAAGGATGGGAGAAACAGTGAGGAAGGCAAACACAGAATAAGAATAATACATATGAAAGAAGTAAGCTGCACTACATCAAGTGAGTACATGGTGGGCACACCACCTGCCCACTGCCAATTAATATAAAGTAAAAATTCTGTACCTTCATCACATCACATCAAATAAAATACATGATATATCACACTGGGAATTATGTAAAATGAATAACATGAGACAATGATACATAAGAAAATAACACAGTAAGATATGTTTTCTGGATCTGAAAAAGTACTGTATTACACCATGAGCAGTATACCCATGCTCCTGATGTATTCATGTCCCAGAACTTTACATACAGATGGTTTAGTGTCAAATGCCAGCTGAGGAAAATTCTTGTGAATGCAATTCTCTGCTTGATTTTCAAATGCCATGGCAGTGATATACAAAAAATAAGGGTACCATAACAATGAAAATATTCTCAGCAAGGACAGCATACCCATGGTAACAGACACACCCATCTGCCTTTTATTCCTTGGTTTTCCCTCAGTTATAATAATTTTATTACTTTATCCCTACTGATCATTTTGTTTTATTTCATTCAATTTTTAAAGGCTCTAACATGCTTGCATGCATCGACCTGGGTCACCTAATGGTGGCTCTCCATGCTGCTCGAACTTTGGAAGCTTCCCTTTCAAGTCCCTGATCCCTAAGGTCACACTCAATGACCTCGTCCCAGGTCTTTTTCGGTCTACCTCTCGCAACCCTACCCCTAACATTAACACTTCTCACTTTCTGTAACCAATTATAATCATCCATCCTCTCCACAAGCCCAAACAATCTCAACACCACTATATAAACTTTCAATACAATTTTTTTTAATGCAGACAAAATACACATCCCTAGAGGCAAGAGAGAGAGACATAAGCCCAATTTCACACCAGAAATTCAAGGCCTCATCAGTCAATGCAACACACTACAACACTCCCCAACACCCTATACACAATACACTGTACAACAAATATAAGAACTCAACACTCAAATAAACAATATCAGAGCAGCAAACACTAAATTGGAATAATTATCTCCAAACACTTGATCACAAAACAAACACCAGCAAACTCTACAAAACACTAAACAGCATCACACTCTCCAACAGCAACACTACACAATCACACACACTGCCATCACAACACCAAACACCATACCCTCAAACAAAAAACATGAAAACACTCCCATCAATCACTTTTCACACATCAGTCATCTAGCCCCCAATGCGATGACCCACATGTCACCCAACGCAAGAGACAGTTCCCCACAGACCCGACTTCGCACCCTTCACTTTCAACCAGAGGAAGCACATCATTAGCAACCTTAAGCAATCATCTGAAATCTCCTTTCTAGGAGATTTCAATGTTCACCACCACCTTTGGCTCTCCTCTCCTTTCACTGATCCACCTGGTGAACAAGCCTACATCTTTTCTATCCTTAATGACTTAGAGCAGCTTGTATAGCACCCTACCCGTATCCCTGACCGCCTTGGAGAGAGTTCCAACATACTTGACCTTTTCCTAACAACTAATCTTTCTGCTTACACTGTTAATCTTTTCTCTCCGTTGGGCTCCTCCGATCATAACCTTAATACCTTAACCTGTCCTATCGCTCCGGTAAGGCCTGTGGAACCTCCAAAGAAATGCCGCCTGTAGCACTTTGGAGCTGCAGATTGGGAGGCCCTCAGGCAGTACTACTTTGATTTTCCTTGGAATGATTATTACTTCCATGGCCGGGAGCCATCTGAGTGTGCCTTGAGCATTACGGAGGTTATTCTCTCAGGCATAGAAGCATACATTCCTTTTCTCATATCCTCTGACTAATGCAAGAAAGCCCTGGTTTAATCACGCTTGTTCTAATGCTGTCCGCAACAAGGAGAGGGCCTATAAGAGGTACCGGAGCCAACCCACCCTTGAATCACATCTTTTATATATTTCTGCCCGGAATCGTGCTAAGTCTGTTCTTCGCGCTGCTAAAAATAATTTCATCCGTGCTAAATGTTCTCAACTCTCCAACTCGAATTCTTCTCGCTCCTTCTGGCACCTTGCCAAAAACCTTTCTAACAACTTTACCTCATCATCCTTCCCTCCTCTTTTCTACTCTGATGGCTCTGTAGCTATTTCTTCTACTGATAAAGCAGATCTCTTCACTCAGACTTTCTCCTCCAATTCCACCTTACACAATTCTGGTGCTATTCCTCCAACACTTCCCCCCCCTGACTTCCTCTTAACTGACATTAAAATTTCTTCAGCTGATGTATTTTCTGCCATCACTGGCCTCAATACTAACAAGGCATATGGGCCTGATGGAGTCCCTCCTGTCGTCCTCAAAAACTGTGTTTCTGTGCTTACACCCTGCCTAGGTAAACTCTTTCGCCTTTGTCTATCAACTTGTACCTTTCCTTCTTGCTGGAAGTTTGCTCTCATTCAGCCAGTCCCAAAGAAGGGTGACCATTCCCAACCCTCTATCGTCCAATTGCTTTAACATCCTGTGTCTCAAAAGTTTTCGAGTCAATCCTTAACAGAAAAATTTTAAAGCATCTTTCCTGTCACAACCTTCTTTCTGATCGTCAGTATGGGTTCCATCAGGGACGCTCCACTGGCGATCTTCTCACCTACCTTTCAGACTCCTGGTCATCCTCCTTTCGGGACTCTGGCGAAAGCTTTGCCATTGCACTTGACATCTCAAAGGCTTTCGATCGAGTCTGGCATAAATCTTTAATTTCCAAACTACCCTCCTACAGTTTCTATCCTTCTATCTGTGCCTTCATCTCTAGCTTCCTTTCTAGTCATTCTATAGCTGCTGCTGTAGACGGCCATCATTCTTCTCCTAGACCTATCAACAGTGGTGTTCCACAAGGCTCTATCCTATCACAAACTCTTCCTTTTATTCATCAATGACCTTCTAAGCTGTACATCTAACCCTATCCACTCATATGCTGATGATTCCACTCTTCACCTTTCCATTCGGTTTCCGCAACGTCCATCTCAGCAGTCACTTCAACAAAAAAGGGATGAGGCTATGGCACATCTAATTTCCAACTTGGCTCATATCTCTGATTGGGGTAAAAATATTCTTGTTATTTTTAATGCATCAAAAACTCAGTTCTTACACTTATCAACCTGACAAAATCTTCCTCAGGATTACCCACTAATGTTTAATAATGAACAGTTATGTCCTGCATCATCCTTGAACATGCTTGGGGTTTCATTCTCTCGGGATTCGTCTTGGAAAGAACATATTACATCTCTTGTGAAATCTGCTTCCAAGAGATTAGGTGTGCTAAGCCGATTCCGAACCTTCTTTACCCCTGCACAGTTGCTGACCTTGTACACGGGTTTTATTCACCCGTGTATGGAGAACAACTCTCATGTGTGGGGAGGCTCCCCACATGCAGCTCTTCTCAATAGGGTGGAGTCAAAGGCTTTTTGTCTCATTAACTCTCCTCCTCTTACTGATTCCCTTAAACCTTTGTCTCTTCACCGCACTGTTGCATCTTTATCTCTCTTCTATCACTACTTCAACGGTCACTGCCTCTGAACTGTCTGCTTGCATCCCTCCACCTCTACGACGGGCACGTAGTACCCGTCTAGCAACAAACTCTCATCCCTTTTCTGTCCAACTCTCTAATGCAAGAGTTAACCGTTACTCCCAGTCCTTCATTTATGCAACTGGTCAACTCTGGAACTGTCTTCCTCTGTCTGTATTTCCTACTTCCTATGATCTCCAGTCTTTCAAACGCAGTGTGTCCAGGCATCTTGAAATTAACTGATCTTGAATTTGGCTCTCTTTTGTATTGTTTTTGCTTTTTCTTGGAAGGAACAGTATGCAGGCCTGTGGCCTTTGGTTCCTTCTTCCTTACGTAAAAAAAAAAAAAAAAAAAAAAAATCTTCTGCCTGTGGCCCAGACATAAGCAACATACATTTTCATCATGTTGGACCAAAAGGCATGCAAGCATTCATCAATATATCAAACTACAGCTACTCACACAACATAACACCCAACTTCTGGAAGCATGGTAATATCATCTCTATCCCCAAACCCAACAAAGGACCCATGTTACCTTCTTCACAACTCCCCATCACATTCCTCTGCATCCCCTCTAAAGTCACTGAACAACTGGTATTACAATTAGTAACAACTCACATCCCCCTAGCCCCATCACAACATGGTTTTGGGCCACTACACTCCACAAACACTCTTCTTACAGACCTTACACAGAGTTTTTGATGGCATCAATTCAGCTATGCCACCACATAGAACACTCCCAGTCACACAAGACATTAGTAAAGCTTTTGATGCCATCCCCAGCCACAACTTCACAAACAAAATATTCAACACAAACAAGCACAATAACACAAAAAGGCGGCTGGCAAACTATTTAGCAGGCAGATGTGCATATGTAAAATTTGCCAGTCAGTTATCAAACATCAGAAACTTCACAAATGGCATCCCTCAAGGATCTGTTTTGTCCCCTACACTCTTAAACCTATACATCCATGACATACCCACATCCCACACACCACAAATATGCATCGCTTCCTATGCACACAATACAGCACTTAGATGCAGACACCAAAAGGCAAACACAGCCACACACATCCTGCAAACTTACCTTAACACACTACACAAATGGTTCACCACAGAATCACAATAGCCTCAATCAAATCTATAGTAACCCTTCTCACAAACTGGAGAGCAGAACAAAGTCACATTCCACACCTCACCATACACACTCCCCTACCACACACACACCCACACCCACACCCACCCACACACACACACACACACACACACACATACACACCGCTCGCTGGCGCAGCGGTAGCGTTCTCGCTTGCCATCTGGTAGACGGGAGTTCGCGCCTCGCTCAGGTTGCAAAAAGTTTCGCTGACAAAGTGGGTGGTTACTGTCTCCCTTGAGCAAGGGGATGGGTGTGTGCGTGTGTGAAGGTCACAGCCTTGCCCATAGATCGGACTATATGAGCTCTCAGCTCCCTTCCGGGAGGGTAAAAGCTGACGATCACTACCATCAAGTGATCCTGACCGACCTGGTGAGTTACACACACACACACACAATCCTTGGTGTAACATACATTACTGTACATGAATTTTACTGCTCCTTCATCATTAACTTGTTTTTCCAACAAAGAAAACTATCCACATTGATTCGTAAACATCCCGACTCATTTTATGTCTGATGGTTTGCATTCTAACACCACATGCTATTTCGTACAAAAATTTTACATTTTCATTCAGAATAAATGCTTTCTTGTGTTCATAGCACTTTCAGGGTGCTTAGGCATAACTAAAGTTAGTTTGGAACCACGTGCTGAGAGTTCTGAGAGGAAACGGGGAGATAGAAAATAAGCAAATCCATTCACAAAACAGAGTAGTCAGCAGGCTATGGCAGGTGGTATGGGGGTCACGTGGGTCGGGTCGGGTTGAGGAAACCAATCAGTGACTGACCAAAGCATCACACGAGTTATATCTGGAAATGCAATACCAAAATGCACCCATTTCCCACAGTTTCTCGCACAACTCAGTGGTATTACCGTGCTATTATGTAATTATGGGAGAAATTAAATGCTCGTGTTATTGTAAGAGCGTTGTTTCGTTTGGTCTTAATTCGCGACTCTACTATACCACTGGAAAGCACATACCTTCAGGTCTTCCATTAGGTGATGCTGCAAACTACATGAACTTTCACTGGACGAGCAGTGATGTCAGAAGGAGGTGTACTAAAATCACATTTTTTCACTCCCGTGACCACTACCCAGAGCTTAACACTCTGATTTTCACATTATAATTATTATTCAACATTGTACAATATTCACCATGTGATCACTGCAGTAGTTATATTTCTCTGTACTGGCACTGCAGTACTCGTACCACACACTTGCAATGAAATACACTATTAAAACCATTTGATAACATTATTTTCCAATAAAATGGACATTTCATATTATAATAATAATAATAATGATGTTAATATCACAAATCACGTCACTGTCACGTCACTTACCGCAATGTATTTATTACACAAAGGAACTTAAGGAGAATAATATGTTTCCAATATACATGTATATATTAAAATATAATGTTGCTTTGGTGAGGGGGTGTTGGGGAGGGTTTGTTATTGTCACTCTACTCCTCCATAGAGCATGGAAAGCTGCCTCAATGCCCGTGCCACTCTGAAAAATGGCCGGACTGCATATGGGGGCACCCGTCTATTCAGCATAAGTACTCTTGGACTGCATATGCTGACACGTGTCTCTTAGGGGTTAGAGAAAACTGCAGTGATAAAATTATTTTAAACTCCTCTCTTGTTGAATTGGTGGAAAAATTTATTCTCCCTAGCCAGGCTGGGGACCATGTTTTTTGAATTTCAAAAAATGATTTTTTCCCTCACAGATCTGAAGATAAGTGTCTGTTGCACCTGCCAAAGTGTTTTTAACTCTTCCCATTCATGAGCAAGAGTTCTGCCCTTATCTTCACGGTAGCAAGCCTGTAGTGGGAGCGTACAGGCCAGCGGAGGGGGTAGTGAGTTAGAAGCTAGCGCAAGAAAGATGTCCTGTCATAACATCTCATAGAGTAGTGAGAGCTTGACTGCTTGCGATGGATGAGATGGTTGTGTAAACATGTCGAAGACCACCATTTCCATCCCAAATTGTAATGCTATTTTTTGCGTAGCGTGATACATTGATACCAGTGGAACTTGTGTCAAGCATCTATTGACATCTGTGGCAAGTGAGGGGTGAAAATGTAACTGAAACTCTTATGTGACATCATCCTATCTATCTATCTATTGCCAGATGCCTTGATCCTGTAAGGGGGGCCACAAACAAATCGCCTCCATGTCGCTCTGTTCCCCGCCATTTCACTGCCCTACTCCAAGCTCATAACCCCTTCTCTCATATACCTCTTCACTCCATCCCTCCATCTCATCCTTGGCCTCCCCCTCCCTCTACCCCCCTAGTCATCCCATCATCTGTAAAATCCTCCCTACTGTTTTCTATATTCCCTTCCTTATGTATAATATACTTTTATCACTCCTACCAGTCTAATGTATAAAAATTTGTACATACAACTACACACAGTCAGGCCTTGCCATATATTTGTTCAATATGTGATAAACTGCTAGAAGAGTGAACTAAAAGTTACACCCAATTTTACTATCATGATGGCGAAATGATCACAAATTCGCAGAATGATGCCTCCCAGTCAGCTGTTTGAACCAAGATGGCCTCCCAGTGTTTACGTTCACTGTGATCATCTACCTTTCATTCCATTTCATGCATGTAAGGCTATTGACACACCACTGCTATCACCAAATAACAGTGCAAATCATCATCATCATCTTCGTTTTTCATCCTTCTGTTCCCCTATTCAAACTGGGGTTGGATGTGTGATGGCTATTCTCCACTGCTTCCTATCCTGGATTAAATCTTCTCCAATACCCAGTCTTTCCATATCTTGTATTACAACACTTTTCCAGGTCTTCTTAGGTCTTCCTGGCAGCCAACGTCCCACCACTTCCAGTTCCTCTGCTATTCTCACACAGCTCCCTTCCTCACTCCTCCTCACGTGGCCAGACCATCTAGGTCGCTTCTTCCTCAAGATGATATCGATATCCTTCATCCCGCATCTTCTGGCTACCTCCTCACTCAAAACTCTGTCCTCCCATCTCACTCCTGCCATGTATCTTAACATTCTACGATCAGTACTCCTCAGAACATTCGTCAGTCTATCTGTCAAAGCCCATGTTTCAGCACTATATATCAATACTGGTCTAATGCAGCCCTCATATATTTTACTTCAGTGTCTTAGTGGTATGTGTTTGTTGACCAGTAGGCTAGCTATTTCCTTTTAAACATGCTGATGCCACTCTTGCTCTGACTGACCTCTCCATCCCTGCTTCACAGTCCGATACATCTCTTAGATAGAGAACTGCTGCACTTCCTGTAGTGTGCCCCCATTCACCTCTAGTGCATCCTCTGCTTCATCTCCCTCTGCCTCTCTTCTTATGCAGGATGGGCAGCGAAAATTTTGCATTCCTCTCAAATTCTACAGACCTGAACACCTTTTATGGCACCACTTATTACACTCTGTGCACAACAGAGTTCACTCCTACTCCTCTGCCACAGCATCCACATGGCCAATTTCCTGACTGAATTCTTTCTACTGGTTTCTTGCCTGTCACCATTACCGTTGTCTTATCCATAATTATTTTAATTCCCCTCTTCTCCATTCCATTTTTCCATCTATTAAAACATTTCCACCACTTCTTCCTTAGTCTCCACTGTCACACTAGGACATCAGCATACAGCAATTCCCATGGTCCTTCCCCCCTACATTCCCATGTTGCCTCCTCCATTACTATGTTGAACAGCAATCCTGGGTGCTGAACCTTGATGTACCCCAACTCCTATTCCAAAATTTCCTGATGTTCCTGCTATTGTCTTGACTTTTGATCTATCAATATAGAGAGACATGACAGCTGCAATGACTCTCTCAGGCACACTCTGTCTTCTCAAGGCCCACTCTATAATGCTCTTTGGTACTCTATCAAAAGCTTTTTCCAGGTCCACAAACACATGGTACAAGTATTTCCTCCTCTGTTAAAACTTTTCCTGCAAAAGTCTCATGATGAATATTGCACCTATTGTGGATTTACCAGCACAAAATCAAAATTGTTGGTTATCTATCTTCACTATCTGCTTCAGCCTTCCTTCCAGGACCTTTTCAAGTATCTTCATTCCATACTCCAACAGACTGACCCCTCGGTACTTTCCACACAGAAAGGCATCTCCTTTGCCTTTATAAATCGGCGCTGTCCAGCTATCTCTCAAGTCCTCAGGCGCTGTCCAGCTATCTCTCAAGTCCTCAGAGGGCTGTCCTCCTACTATGATGATAACTTTTTGTGTGTATTAAATACTAAAACTTGTAACTTGGAAATCATGTCTGGGAAGGATGCTACACCAAGTGGAAAGGACGGTGCTACTGTGGGCACCAAGAGCAAGCCTAAAACATTTTTTTTCTTTCCTTCTTTTTCTTTTTTTTTAAAGGTTATGTGGCCATGGAACCTCTACCTATAAACCCATTTATACTGACCTTGCTATAATATTATGATAAATCACAACGTGATGGATTTTCACTTAACTCAGCACAGACCAAGGAATGAATGTATGCAGTTTTAACTAAATATCAGTGGAGTACAGCATACCCTCGTAATCCAATGACGTTATGCTTCTGGAAAATGGATTGGATAACAGTTTATTGGATACTGGGATGATTATAATGGGTTCAATGGGGTTATATTGGAGAGAGAAAAAAAATAATAATAATAAATCCATCGATCCATCCATCATCCAATCCTGTGTTGCCCCATGAGAAGCGTAGGAGGCCAGAGCTAGGCAAGTTGGTCCTGACATTTAAGATGAGTGCGACCAGCCTCATTCATCCCTGAGTGGCATTACATAAGCAATAAACCCCAATCACCCCTTGGATATAAACCTGCACTGGTTCAATCCGATTGGAGTGCCTTAATTACCCACTAAACCACCAAGGACCACAATTTGGTTATGTGGTTACCACCCAGCATAGTAAATGGTTTCCTGATGTACAGGAGAAAAAAAAAAATCTATCCATCTATTGCCAACTGCCTTCATCCAATAAGGGGTGGCCATAAACAAATCACCTCCATGTCCCCCTATCACATGCCATTTTGCTGCATTCCCTCCAGCTCCCACACTCCCTCTTTCATATACCTCTCTACTCCTTCCCTTCATCTCACCTTTGGTCTCCGCCTCCCTCTCAACCTTCACCTCACTCACATACACTCTCCTCATTCGTCTCACTCTCCATCCTCTCCACATGGCCAAACCACCTCAACGTATCACATCCACTGTCACACCACAACACACCTTCGCTCCTCATTTATCAATCGGTCTCTCCATGTAACTCCACATGCTCCTCTCAAACAACTCATTTTCACTGCTCTCACTCCTGACTTGTGTCCTTCCAACAAAGTCCAGGCTTCCCTTCTATACGTCAGAGTTGGTATCTCAATACCATCATGCAGCAACTTTTTTACTTCCATGATCACTTCCTAATCACTGCTTTCAAAGAGAGAGAGAGAGAGAGAGAGAGAGAGAGAGAGAGAGAGAGAGAGAGAGAGAGAGAGAGAGAGA
>JAGKTI010000671.1:36672-71978 GCA_018397915.1 Birgus latro | reverse complement strand
CACCAACCCCCTCCCAGCACAAATGTCCACTAAAGCACTGCCATTCTCATCCATCTCTGCAGGCACACCCCACTCACCAACCACTCCATCCACCTTCTCATTCCCTACTTTTCCATTCATATCTCCAATCAGAAACACTCTCTCATTCCTTTCAAACTTTTCCAAGCAGGCTTCCACATTTGTCCAAAACTCTTCTCTCACTCTACTTACACGATCTTGCGTTGGCGCATACACGCACACAATTGCCCACATTTGTAGTCCAACTTTCACTCTTACCCACACAATCCTTGACCCAACTGATCCATACTCTCTTACATTCTCCTTCCACCTGTTGCTCACAACAATACACACTCCCTCTTTCGCCCTCTCATTCTCACCCACTCCCGCGCATATACCCCATCCATATTCCCATTCTCTCACACCCTCACCTCGCCATTTAGTTTCAGTTATTCCATATATATCCACTTTCGCACTCTCAAGCACCTGTAAAATCTCTCTCTCTTTCACCTCATCATTCATACCCCTTACATTCCAGGTCACAATCTTTATCTTGTCCTTTGTCCGTTCCTTTATCGTCAACTTTTGGTCAGTCCTGGTCCGAGGCTTCCTGTTCGTATTTTTAGTTAGTTGTTTTTACGGGGTGGGGCACTAACCCACCACCAACCCTTTTAGTCACCTCTTACGACAAGCAGGGATACTGAGGGAGAATTCTTGAAAAACCCCCTACTCCCAGGGAGGGTAATGAAAATTGAAGAGTTTGGTAATGTGGCCGAGTTCAGATCTGGCAATCCTGATTGTCATCCGACCATGTGATGGCAAAATGCTCACTAAGGTTGGTGAGCACATGATTGTGCTTGACAGGGGTAATAGTAGGGGTCTTGGGTGGAGCCATGGTGGTGCAGTAGTATTCCACGAGGCCAAAAAGAAGTGCAGACTGATGAAGAGGCAACTGACCAGCAGGGCAGAGTGCAGGAGACAGGCAGCTCAGCCGGTATGCCTGGCGGCACGCGGTTTGAATAGTCGAAATGGCGAGGATAACCATGCCGTACAACAAAGAAGGGTATAGATTTAGAAACATTAAAAAAATGAATTGTTGAATAACGATTGGTCAAGAAATGAGGGTTTGGTGTAGTCCAAGAGACCCTCAGTCTCCTACCATTCAGACTAGAGGATTTTTACTGTAGCAATAGACTATTACAGGGTTTTAAAAGTAAAGTAATAGTAACAGATTACAAATTCCTGGCTGTATGAGTAATATTAATAGTAACAGAAGGCAAAGTAACAGATAATTATAAACTACTTTCCTATTACAGTCACTTCTTTAGAGTTAGGTGTCAACAAAATAAATATGCATTGTCAACCTATTGATAATTAAGACAATACTATCTGGCAACTGCACCTCCTACAATAATAATAACCAACCACAAGTTACATAACACACCCAAAGTTCATGCTAGCGCTAATATCATTACATTATTCAGAGATACCGGAATATATTGGCATGGCCATGTTAAGTGTGAGAGATGCTAATGAGGACAGCAAGAGGGTGGAAGTGGTGAATGTGTTCAAGAGTGCAAGCTATGCCATGATGACACTGTGTGAAACAAAGTTGAAAGGGAGTGAAGTGGAGTAGGAGGGTGTGAAGCGTGTCAGATCAGGCATGAGTGGGCGAGGAAGATGCAAGGAAGGAGTTGCTCTGTTGATGAATGATAAGTGGCAGAGTGGAATGAGAAATTACAGATGTGTCAGGTGGGGGATTTGTGGTAGGAGGGGGCACTCACCATCCACTCACTCAATGTAGTGCTGCTCTCGGGTGTCTGCCCTTTCCTCTCCTCCCTCCATTCCTTTCTTCCTCTTCTGTCTTTCTGTACTTCATTCTTTCCTCATCCTTCTCCCTATGGGTGACTTTACACTCCCTCATTTGTCTTTCTTTCCTTCATTCTTTCCTCTTCCTTCAGCCAAAACACTGAGTGACAAGCCGAATGGTTTCCTGTACACCAGGAAACCATTTACTATGCTGGGTGGTAACCATATAACCAAATTATGGCACCTGGTGGTTTCGTGGATAATTACGGCACTCCAATCGGATTGAGCCAGTGAAGGTTTATATCCAAGGGGTGGTTGGGGTGTATTGCTCACGTAATGCCACTCAGGGATGAGTGAGGCTGGTCACTCTTATCTTAAATGTCAGGACCATCTTGCCTAGCCCAGGGTTCCTATGCTCCTCATGGGGCAACGTAGGATTGGATGGTGGGTGGATGGACAAATGTGTCAGCTCGAGATGGATGGATGTCAAGTTCAAGTTTGTGAAGGTAAAATGGCAGTGACTGTAGTGTAAGCATCATGTGATAACAAGAGTGAGAGAGAGAAAGAGAGGTTTTGGGATGAGCTGAAAGCAGCAGTGGGAGAAATGCCCAGGAGCTATAAAATGATCATAATGGGCGATATGAATGGAAGGGTAGGCACTAGTCCTGAGGATGACACAATAGGTTGTAATGGAGCACCAGGAGAAAATGATAAGGGAAAACGACGGAAGGATATGTGTCAGGAAAGGAGATTGTGCATTTGTAACTCTTATTTCAAACGTAAAGATGCACATAAACATACATGGTATGGAGGGAACGGGGATCGTGTTGAAAGAAGCCTGATTGATTACGTGCTCGTAGAGAGGTCGATGCTAGGAATGGTTGCTGATAGATGGCCGTTAGAGAATGATGTGCAGGTGTCAGATCATGTGATTGTGGCATGCAAGATCAAGCTAAGAGAAGTGAGGTGGACCAGGAGAGAGACAAGCACTCAGGGAGAAAGACTGAAAGTCGAGAAGCTGAGGATCAAAGAAATGGCAGATGAATACAGACCAAAGTGGGGGAGGAGTTAGAATCAGTGAATTAGAATGAAAAGGATCTGGACAGCCTGTGTAATGCATATGGGGATTGCTTATTTAGAAATGCTAAGGCGGCGTGTGGTGTGGCAAGATTAACAACAAAGAAGAAAGGTGCGGCATGGTGGGATGATAAGGTTAAGAGAGCAGTGGAGGAAAAGAGGAAGTAGTGGCTAGAGTGGTTTCAGGACAGGGGTTCAATTGAAATAAGAACTGAATATAATGAGAGCAAGAAGGACGTAAAGAGACTAGCGAAGAGGAAAGAGGAGGACGTAAATGATGATCTAGGAAGAAAAATGAATGCAAACTACTCTGAAAATAGGAAGTTATTCTGAATAGAGGAGCGGAAATGTACAAATGAAAGCGGAAAGAAATGTGATAGTATGAAGGATGAAGGTGGTAGATTATTAACCCATGGGGAGGATGTAAGGACCAGATGGAAAGAATATTTTGAAAGCCTGATGAATGGGAACAGAGAGAGCAGAGCTGCTCTAAATATAACTGGTTTTCGGGGTGTGCAGAGAAGGAATGCAGCGCCAGGAAATGTGACACTCGCACAGGTGAAGAGTGCTGTGAAAGGTTGAAAAATGGGGATGCAGCTTGGGTTGATGAGGTGTATGCAGAGATGATTAAGTGTAGTGGAGAGAGAAGAATGAAGTGCCTGTTGGAGATATGTAAGAAGGCATCGATGAGAGAAACTGTGCCAGCAGAGTGGAAAAATGCTGTGATTGGACCCCTGCACAAAAATACAGGTGAGCGAAATGAGTGCAACAATTATCATGGCATGAGCGCTGTGATTGGACCCCTGCACAAAAATACAGGTGAGCGAAATGAGTGCAACAATTATCATGGCATGAGCTTACTGAGTGTGGAAGGGAAGGTATATGGAAGAATTATTATAGAGAAAGTAAGGGAGATATCAGAAGTCCTAGAGAGTGATGAACAGGGCAGCTCTGGAGTGGCAGAGGATGTGTGGATCAAATATTTGCAGAGAGACAGACAGCGGAGAAGGTGTTTATGGCATTCATCCATCCATCATCCAATCCTATGTCGACCAACAGAGAAGCGAAGAAGCCCAGGGCGAGGCAAGTTGGTTCTGACATTTAAGATGAGACTGACCACCCTCACTCATCCCTGAGTGGCATTACATGAGCAATAAACCCCAACCACCCCTTGGATATAAACCTCCACCAGCTCAATCTGATTGGAGCACTGTAATTACCCACTAAACGACCAGGCGCCAAAAATTTGGTTATATGGTTACCACCCAGCGTAGTGAATGGTTTCCTGGTGTACAGGAAACCATTTGGCTTGTAACTCAGTGTAGAGTCACCCACAGGCAGAAGGATGACGAAAAAATGAGGGAAAGAAAGACAAAAGAGGGAGTGTAAAGTCACTCAATAAGCAGAAGGACAAGGAAAGAATGAAGGAAAGAAAGACAGAAGAGGATTGAAGGAAAGAAGGATGGAGGAAAGGAAAGGGCAGAAACCCAAGTGCAGCACTATACTGAGTGAGTGGATGGTAAGCACCCCCACCTACCAAAAATGGATTTGGAAAAAGCAATTGACAAAGTGGACAGAGAAGGATTGTGGAAAGTTATGCACATGTACAGTGTAGATGGCAAGCTGGTAGGTGCCGTCAAGAGTTTTTATGATGGTAGTGAAGCATGTGTAAGGGTTAATGGGCATCTAAGTGAATGGTCCACGATCGGTGTGGGCATGCGACAAGGTTGTGTTATGTCTCCATGGTTGTTCAATATACAGTATATTGATGGGGTGATAAGAGAAGTAAAAACATGAGTAATGGAGATGGAGATGGCGTTGGTAATGAATGGAGATGGATGGAATATCTCAAATTTGCTGTATGCTGACGATGCAGTAGTACTTGCATATACCTGACAAGAACTTGGTAGACCAGTGCAGAGTTTTGCTGATGTCTGTGAGTGTCGTGCCTTGAGAGTAAACGTAGAAAAAGAGTAAAGTGATGGTTACTGAGAGAGAGGGTGACTCCCAGTGTGATGTTACAGTGAATGGAAAGAGACTGGAATTGCTGAGAGTTCAAATACCTGGGTACAGTGATTGAAAAGTGAGGAAAACATGCAAAAGAAATGGAAAGTAGAGTGACACAGGGAAGAAAAGTAGATGGTGCAATGAAGGCCTTGATAAGAAACAGAGGCTTGAGTGTTGCAGCTGCACGAGGCTTACACAAAGGAGTGTTAGTGATGTGAGCCTATGGTGTGGCATGAAAATGAAAAGTCAATAGTGGGAGCAGTGGAGATGGGGCTGCTGAAGAATGTATGTGGAATACAGAGAGTGCATAGGATACCAAACAATGTGATTCGTGAAAGATGTGGAGAGAGGAAATCTGTGGACATCAGAATCGAAGAGAGTGTACTGAAATAGTAGGTCATGTGCAGAGAATGGATAACAATTGAGTGGCGAAAAAGGTATATCTGAGCAAATCTGAAGGAGAGTGGAGGTGAGGTAGGCCAAGAAGAAGGTGGAGTGATACGGTGGATAAGCCTAAGAGGAAGAGAGGTTCGGAAGTCGGTGAGGCTAGGGGGCTGACAAGAGATCGAGCTGGCTGGATGAATATTATGAAAGGAAGTGCATGATCAGGGATTTGGCACCTCATTTTAACATGCCAGCATCGGCACTGACTCTATCGGATACGTTTATGTGAAGCTACAGAATGTGGTGAATGTTTTTGGCATATCCAACAGAGCCACGATTCCGGGGGCTTGAACGATGAGTGAATGGAAGCGTGGCCCATTGGATTGGGCAAGTTAGGGCTGTCTGGACATTGCTACTCCTCACCCTGCCCTAAGGTGGGAAAGGAGGTCTGGATGTTGATGATGACAGTAAAAGTACCAAGAGGACATCACTGAAGTATATGATGGGTAATGAGTCAATCACAAAAGTGAGAGAAGAAAAAGATTTGGGAATGATGGTCCAGGATAATTTGTCACCTGAAAAACACATTAAAAAGACAGTTAGAGAGCTGTATAATCACTTGACTAACATAAGAGTAGTATTTCATTACGTGGAGAAGGAGATGAAAAAAATGATAGTGGTCATGATCCGCCCCAGGCTGGAATATGCGGCAGTAATGTGGTCCCCACACAAAAGGAAAGATATAAATAAGATCGAGAGAATACAAAGAACAGCAAGTAAGATGGTCCCTAGCCTGGGAGATCAGTCGTACAGAGGGAGGCTGCAAAGCTGGATCTGCCTTCCTTAGAAAAAAGGAGAGAGAGGTGCAACATGATTGCAGTGCTCAGGGCCATGATGGAAGTAGATAAAACTGACAGAAAAGATCTGTTTGTATGGGAAGGGAAAGTAACAAGAGGAACGGAATGAAACTGAAAAAGCCAAGTTGCTTGAAGAATATCAAGAAATATAGTTTTCCATACAGATGCACAGACCTGTGAAATAGCCTGGAAAAAGAGTTTGTCCTGAATAAAAACTTAAAGGAGTTCAAAGAAAATTCGACTTACTGAGAAACAGAGACGGGACCCCAAGAGCGCAGTTCATTTCCTGTATATCACAACTAGGTAAATACACACACACACACAAACAAAAACATGCACAAAAACATGATAAACATGAAATTAGAAACTGGAGAGAACTGTAAGAGAGATATAGCAATAGTATATGTTCCACCTAAGATAAGAGCATGGATTGATGGTGAATACCAGGAGATGTTGTCAGACATGGTTCGTTATCTACAGAAAGTGATTGAGAAAAGCAACAATATAATTCTAATGGGTGATTTTAATTGTAAAGAGGTGAACTGGGAGGAATGGGACTCAGGAGGCAGCGAAGATTCGTGGGGCAGAACATTGTTAAACATTGTAATGAATAATGTAATGACGCAGTGGGTAAAAGAAGAGACACGATTCCGAGGTGATGACACGCCAGCAAGATTAGATTTACTGCTAACCAAAGAACCTGACGTAATGGAATCCTTGAAATATCTGTGTCCTGTAGGAAAAAGTGATCACGTGGTCACTGAGTTCCAGATGATAATAGGGAACGTGGTGCCAAGAGACGAGCTTTATAGGCAGGGAAGATACAACTTTGGCAAAGCAAACTTTACAGAATAGAGAAAATTTTTTGAAGATGCTGATTGGAGAAAATTCAGAGAAACAAGAGAGATTCAGAGGAAGTTGGATATCTTTCTAGACCTCTATATTTCAGCAGTGGAAAAATATGTTCCAAGAGTAAGTGGAAAAGAAAACAGGAAAAAGGAGTGGTTTAATAGGTGTATGATAGCGAAAAAAGAGAGGGACATGGTGTGGAACAAATGGAGAAAGAGAGGTAATAACAGAACAAAGGAAGAATATAAAAGAACTAGAAATGAATATACAAGAACTCGTAGAGAGGAAGAAAGGAACTTTGAAAAAGGTATAATCGACAAATGTAAGAATGAACCCAAATTGTTTTATAGATCTGTTAATGGCAAATTGAAACAAAAGGAAGGAATCACCAAACTGAAAGCAGAAGGAGAGGTCTATAAAGATGTGGCAATGCAAGCTGAAATAATGAACAAACGTTTCCAATCGGGTTTTACTAATGAAGGGGAGTCAGTGGAGGGGGAGGGACTAGGAATGTAGTGATAAAAGATATAAAAGTGGAAGTGCAGGAAGTATACAAATTACTGGAAACTCAAGATGTAAGGAAAGCTCCAGGACTGGATGGAATTTCAAATTGGGTACTGAAGGAATGCAGAGAAAAACTGGCGGATAAGATTCACAGTTTAATTGTGTGTTCGCCGCTGGAAGAAGGGAAAGTGCCTCGGGAATGGAAGAGAGCAAATGTGGTACCAATTTACAAGGGAGGAAACAAGGAAGAACCCCTGAACTATAGACCAGTGTCCCTAACCAACATGGTTGCAAAATTGTGCGAGAAGATTCTGAAAGATAGGTGGATAAAACATATGGAAGAGATGAATATTTTGACTGAAAGTCAATTTGGATTCAGTGGAAGGTCATGTGTTTCCAACTTGTTGAGCTTTTACTCAAGAGTGATTGATGTGCTACAGGAGAGAGACAGTTGGGTGGATTGTGTGTATTTAGATTTGGAAAAGGCCTTTGACAAGGTATCCCATAAGAGACTAATGTGGAAATTAGAGCATATAGGAGGACCGAAGGGTAACCTCCTGGAATGGATGAGAGACTTTTTGAGAGACAGAGAGATGAGGACAGTAATAAAAGACAAAAACACATTAACAAGATAGTTGAGACATATAAACTCTTGACCAATATAAGAGTGGCATTTCATTACATGAATGAAGAAATTATGAAAAAATTGATAGTGGGCATGATCCGCCTCAAAGGAGTGTAGTGTGGTCCCCACACAAAAAGAAAGATATAAACAAGATTGAGAGAATACAAAGAACAGCAACTAAGATGGTCCCCAGGCTGGCAGATCTGTCATACAGTGAGAGGCTAGAAAGGCTGGATTTGCCTTCCTTAGAGGAAAGGAGAGAGAGGGGTGACATGATTGTAGTGTTCAGGACCATGATGGGAGTAGATAAAATTGACAGAGAAGATCTGTTTGTATGGAATAAGAGAGCAACAAAAGGCCACAGACTGAAACTGGAAAAGGCACGCTGCTTGAAGGACATCAAGAAATATAGTTTTCCGTATAGATGCGTAGACCTGTGGAATGGACTGGACAGAGAGATCGTCCAGTTTAAAAACTTAAACGAGTTAAAGCAAAATTCGACTTACTGAGAAAAAGAGACGGGACCCCTCGAGCATAGCTCATTTCCTGTATATCACAATTAGGTACATACAATTAGGTAAATACACACACACACACACACACATACACACACACACACACACACACACACACACACACAGACATGGGACACACCCAAACATGCAGGCACAGACATGCATGCACACAAGCACCCAATGCATGAGACCTGGAATGGCCGTTGTTAACGTTTTTGTTTTACTGTCAACGTTATAATGCATTAATTTCTTGCCGTAGCATGTTCACAGTTATATTATATACTTTTTACATATCTTAGTGTTTTGTTTGTGTATTAGTAATGAGACAATGAGTGTAAAGTATGAGGTTAGCTTGAGATGTAACTGCCAGTTAAGAATGACAAGTGCAGAGTTGGGAGGGGCAGGGGTAAAGGGGGAGAGTGGGAGCTGGGGTAGAGGCAGGTGGAGATTATTTCGTCCCCCCCTCCTGTCTTCCCTGGGTATATAGGAGTATGAAGGGGTCTCCCCTGAGCAGAAGTTAGATATCGTGAGTGTTCATGGTCATTGAATAAACCCTTAAAATGATATGGGTTACTGTTCTACTCACCAGAAATGCATAGAAGTGTAGACAAATAGTTGCAGGCAGGTACATTCAAGGCCAAGAGCAAGTTCAAGTCAAATAAATCTTTGGTATTTGGGGGAATTTTTCTGGGCTTTATCTAAAGATTTATTTGACTTGAACTTGCTCTTGGCCTTGAATGTACCTGCCTGCAACTATTTGTCTACACTTCTATGCATTTCTGGTGAGAAGAACAGTAACCCATATCATTTTAAGGGTTTATTCAATGACCATGAACACTCACGATATCTAACTTCTGCTCAGGGGAGACCCCTTCATACTCCAAATACCAGAGTTTTGAAAATTTCCCCTTGACAAATTCCGAATATTGGGATTTTTGGATTATTGGTGGCCGGATTAGACAACTTTTACAGTATATACACCCAAACTTCGTTCTTTGACCAATCGTTATTCAACAATTCGTTATTTCAACAATTATATATCAATACCCTTTTCGTAGTTCGACATGGTTATCCCTGCCATTTCGACAATTCAAACCGTGTGCCACCTGACAGATTGGCTGAGCTGCCTCGGTTGCCTACGTTCTGCCCTGCTGATTGGTTGCCTCTTCATCCATCTGCATTTCTGTTTGACCACATTTTTTTTTTTCCTCACTATTGTGTTAGAAATATATTATATTAACATTCTTCTGTTTAATAAATAAAAGGTGTAATGATAAATATTGGTATTTTGTTAAATATGAAGCAAAGTGACGCATGGATTCGAGCTGTCTTCTTATAGATCTACGTTTTCGAGGAAAATTCTTTTAGTACTAGATACATCTCAGGTCATTAACATTTAATTTTCTGTCAAAAAAAACTGAAGTACAAACAAAATGTAAATATTTAGTGATATTACAGAATGCCACCCGAATGCCCCCGATAGTGTGTTTTACTGCTTATCCCGCAGGCCAGACATGACGTCAGCACACCAAAACAAACTCAAATGTATACAATTTAAAACCATATATATAGCAGTGGGAGCCTATTTGGAAGCGCTGAAACCTAACTGGTTTTGCTCCCAATAATTATAACCTACCTAACCTTGTGCACACTAAAATAAGCATTACATAAAACTTGCGTTAAAACTGTATCATGTGTTAAGAGCATTCGTTAAGCATGGTGCAATCGTCACACGGCCATGTGATGGCGAGGATGGGTGTGGTCATAAAGCACACAGTATGACCTCACTACAACGGACTTCAGTAGACTGGAATTCGTTTTTTTGGGATTCAAGGAGCCGACTAGAAATACTTCTTATATATCAGCAAAACTCTGAAAAAGCTAGAAGCAGTCAGGACTGCCTAACCTCCAGGCGAGGCGGCCACATTGTCCAAGGGGTTTGTGTGTTCGTGCATTGGTTGGTGGTTGGCTGGCAAGGTCACTATTATTCCCCCATGCTCTGGCCTCAGGCTGACCCACATCATTTCCCCCCACATCAATTCCCACGAAGTCCCTGATATACTGCTCGAGGGTGACAAGTGATATGTGAAATATACAAAGTGAACAACTTTAGTTTGTAAAATCGTATATAATAAGGTGCATAAAGTGTACGGTACAGTACTGTATTTGAAAAATGTTTAATATTAAGTTATACTAATAAAGTACAGTACTTTCTAAATGCAAAAAAATTAAAAAAGGGGTCTGCATTAATATCAATATTAATATATACAGTAAGACCTCACTATACCGGACTAATTGGGGCTCAGGCCAGTCCGAAACATGCGATTTTCCGATAAAAGCAACATCCGGACTTACCCCTGCTAATCCGGACTTTTTCCGATATATCACACATTAGTCCGCATTGAATCGGTAGTTTTCACCACCACTGCAGTATTGTACTGTGTTATACCTTCACTACATTAATCAAATGGTATAATAATACTGTACTATGCACTGAAAAACATGTCTTTTACTTGTCTTATTGTGGTGAACATAGCTGAAGTTGTCAGGCAGTCCGGAATGCTTTCTGGCTATATTGGACTTCTTCCGATATATATGGGTTTAGTCTGGTAGCTCGTCTATCTATCTATCTATTGCCAGACGCCTTAATCCCGCACGGGGTGGCCACAAACAAATCGCCTCCATGTCACTCTGTCCCCTGCCATTTCACTACCACGCTCCCAACTCACACACCCCTCTCTCATATACCTCTCCACTCCATCCCTCCATCTCATCCTCGGCCTCCCCCTCCCTCTCACCCCCTCCACCTCACTCACATACACTCTCCTCGTCAGTCTTTCACTCTCCATCCTCTCCACATGCCCAAACCATCTTAACGTGCTTCTCCTAACGCTTCCCATCACGTCCTCAACCACACCACAACGCTCCTTCACTTCCTCATTTATTAGTCTGTCTCTCCATGTGACTCCACATGCTCCTCTCAAATAACTCATTTCCACTGCTCTCACTCTTGACTTCTGTCCTTCCAACAGGGTCCAAGCTTCACTCCCATATGTCAGAGTTGGTATCACAATACTGTCATGTAACAACTTTTTCACTTCCATGCTCACTTCCCTGTTTCTTATCACTGCTTTCAACGAACCAGCAACCTTCCTTCCCTGCTGCACTCTTTCGAGCACTTCACCCTCCAGAATTCCATCCTTACTCATCACACTGCCCAAGTACTTAAATTCACTCACATTCTCCATTTCCTTCCCATCCAATCTCACTGTACATTCACTGGCTTCACTTCTCTCAAAGACCATCACTTTACGCTTTCCTACATTCACCTTTAGATTCCGTTTCTTACACACTCTCCCAAACTCATCAACCAAGCCTTGCAGCTCCCCTTCGTCTTCGCTCAACAACACAGTATCATCTGCAAACAACAGTACAGGGAGTTTCCAAACACTGCCCTCTCTCACTAGGGCCGCTCCAACATCCACTGCCCGACCTTGTATCTCTTTTATAACCCCATCCATATACAGATTGAACAACCATGGAGACATGACACATCCTTGTTTCAATCCAACCTTCAAATGGAAAGATTCACTTAGTTTGCCATCCACACGCACTGCAGACTTAGCACCCTCTTACACACTCTTCACTGCCTTCAACAACTTCCCATCCACTCCATATATTCTTAATACCTTCCAGAAACCTTGTCTATCCACCCTGTCATATGTTTTCTCCAGATCCATGAAGGCTGCATACAACTTCTTGCCCTTCTCTAGAAACTTTTCCACTAAGAATCTAAGAATGAATATCTGGTCTACACAACCTCTTCCCTTCCTAAAACCTCCTTATTCTTCTCCAACTAATTCCTCAGTAAATTCCCTAACTCTGTCAATAAGTATCCTACCATATACTTTTCCTATTACACTGAGAAGGCAAATGCCCCTATGATTACCACACACTGCTTTTTCCCCTTTTCCTTTATACAAAGGAATAATTATACCTTACTTCCAATCCTCCAGGACTCTACCCTCCTCCCAAGCCAATCTGCACACCTTCCACATCCATTCTATTACTATCTCTCCCCCATGCTTCAGCATTTCACTACACACTCCATCAATTCCTGGGGCTTTCCCCATTTTAACTTTCTTCATTGCTTCCACAACTCGTCAAGTCAGATAAAAGCGAATTCCGGTCTACTGAAGTCCGTTATATCGAGGTTTTACTGTACTTAAGACATCAAGCTTTAATCACACGGCAAGCGGTTTGGGTGTTTGTGCGTTGGTTCGTAGCAAGCCGGCAGCGTCACTATTATTTCCCCGTGCTATGCCTTAGTCAACCCATATCGTTTCCCCAAAGTCCCTGATATACTGCTCGACAGTGATGAGTGATAAGTGAAATATACAGACAAAAGTGAACATGTTTGTTTGTAAGATCATAAAAATTAATGTGTATAAAGTGTACAGGACAGTATTTGAAAAATGATGAAAATTACAGTAAGACCTCACTATAACGGACTAATTGGGGCTCAGGCCAGTCCGAAACATGCGATTTTCCGATAAAAGCGACATCCAGATTTACCCCTGCTAATCCGGACTTTTTCCAGTATATCAGACATTAGTCCGGACTGCATCAGTGGTTTTCACCACTATTGCAGTACAGTATTGTACTGTGTTATACCTTCACTACATTAATCAAATGGTATAATAATACTGTACTGTGCACTGAAAAACATGTCTTTTACTTGTCTTATTGTGGTGAACATAGCTGAAGTTGTCAGGCAGTCTGGACTGCTTTCTGGCTATATCGGACTTTTTCTGATATATAGGAGTTTAGTCCGGTAGCTCCTCGAGTCCGATAAAAGCGAATTCCGGTCTATTGAAGTCCGTTATATCGGGGTTTTACTGTAAGTACGCCATACAACACGCAAAGTCGAAGCTACACCTCCAATTCCTGCCCAAGATTCAGCTCCTGCCATTGAAGACACTCAGGACGATGATTCACTGTTCATTACCGATGACCTTGAAGATAATGGGTAATAATTTTGTAGGATTTGCTCTGAAGGATCCTTCACCAGGTGCTGAATGATGATAAACAACCAGCAAGGTGGGGGGTAGAGAAGGGCGTCAAGTGAGTCGGAATGGTTACGTAAGAAAACTTTTTATTATGAGTTTTATTGTGTCCAAGTCTCGTTCAAATTTTACAGTGTTACGCAATAAATTATTTAGAGTAGAATTTGAGGAAAAAATAAGAGGTGAATGAGATATTGCCACGAGTCAGAAGGAACTGGTGGGGGTGAAGCAGGATTGTTGCCTTGATGCTTTTATAAATTTAACTATCTTATTTTGTGTGTTACATATGGCCATTATTGAGTCTAAACCTTGCTAAAATTATACTGTGTTATGCGACAAATTATTTTTAGTGGCATTTTAGAAAAGCTATGAGGCAAAAGAGATATTGCCACTAGTTAGAAAGAACTGGTGGGGTGAAGCACAATGGTGGCTATGACACTTCATGTATGAAAAATATCTTCCTGTGTGTTACATATGCCCTTTATCGAGTCTAAACCTTACTAAAATTGTACGGTGCTATGCAATAAATTATTTATAGTGGCACCTGAGAAAAGTTATGTGGCAAATGGGTTAGTGGGCTGAGTTAGAAAGAAATGGTGGAGTGAAGAAGGATTGTGGTCATAATGCTTTTCATCCATCCATCCATTATCCAATCTTGTCAACCCACAGAGGAGCGTAGGAGCCCGGGGCTAGGCAAGTTGGTCCTGACATTTAAGATGAGAGTGACCAGCCTCACTCATCCCTGAGTGGTATTACATGAGCAATAAAACCCAACCACCCCTTGGATATAAACCTTCATCGGCTCAATCCGATTGGAGTGCCGTAATTACCCACTAAATCATCAGGTGCCAAAATTTGGTTATATGGTTACCACCCAGCATAGTAAATGGTTTCCTGGTGTACAGGAAACCATCTGGATTGTCACTCAGTGTAGAATCACCCACAGGCNAAGCGTTATGGCCACAATCTTTCTTCACTCCACCATTTCCTTCTAACTCGGGGCATTAACCCATTTGACTCATTTCTTTCCTTCATTCTTTTCTTGTCCTTCCTTGTCCCTCTGCCTACGGGTGACTTTACACTCCCTCTTCTGTCTTTCTTTCCTTCATTCTTTCTTCGTCCTTCTGCCTGTGGGTGATTCTACACTGAGTGACAATCCAGATGGTTTCCTGTACACCAGGAAACCATTTACTATGCTGGGTGGTAACCAAAGAACCAAATTATGGCACCTGGTGGTATGGTGGGTAATTATGGCACTTAAACCAGATTGAGACTGTGTCGGTTTATATCCAAGAGGCAGTTGGGGTTTCTTGCTCACGTAATGCCACTCAGGGATGAGTGAGGCTGGTCACTCTCATCTTAAATGTTAGGACCAACTTCCCTAGCCCTGGGCTCCTATGCTCATGGGGCAGCACAGGATCAGATGATATATGTAGGTGTATACTGTATATATTCAATACTGGTAAAAACTGTCAATTAAAATAGCCTTCTCACCTTGGTTACCTGTTGGCTGCTCTCCATGCTGCAGGTACACCACAGGAGACCATGCAGAATGGAGAGTGGTCAACTGGCCATCAGATGATCTAGACATACCAGTGCCTTCCGTGAGACTGCGTCCCAACGATAATGAAAATTACAACCATTTTCAATTTAATTAACTACTGTTATTGTAAATAATATACACTCGACCCTCAATTTGGTGGACCCCTATTTCCCGGATTTCGGATTTCCCGGACACAGGCCGAGGCCGGACATTATCATCAAATGCCGGATGAATGGCCGTACAAGTCCAGGATTCTCACAAAAGTCTGGCCATTATTCTCTCAAATAAAATTATAAGCAGTCTGCTGCACAACACAGCATAATTTTAGAAAGGTTTTGACTCGATAAAGGCCATTTGTAACACACAAGAAGATATTTTCATACACAAAACGAATCTTGGCCACCAACCTGCTTCATGCCACCAGTTCCTAACTTGTGGCAATATCCCATTTGCCTCTTTCCTTTCTCAAATGCCACTATAAATAGTTTATTGCATAACGCAGCAAAATTTAAGGAAGGCTTGGACACAATAAAATTCATAAGTAAAAAAATAATATATATATTTTCTTACGGACAAAGTCAATGGGATCCATTCCTACTCACTTAGCTCACCCGCCTTGGTGCGACTAAATACCGAATAGGCACTTTTCACTGGAAAATATTTGAATTTTTTTTTACCACAGTGGCTCATACACACCTAATTATCTGAAATCCGCTAACAAAAATTGTACTTAAAATAATTTAATTACAAAATTAGGTTTCAGAGCTAAAATGCACCAATGTTAACAGATATTTCCCATTCACATTGTCAGCACGCCTAGACAGACTTCTGTTTTGGATAAATATTTATTCAAGTAAAAAAAAAAAAAGTATCTGCATTGTAAATCGATATTTATACAAAAGTCCGCCAAGGTGAGTTGTTAGGCTAGGGAGAAAACACTTCTGCTAAGAAATTTTTGCTCTGAATCCTGATTTTCTATTAATAATTAAATTAAGCACAAATCTTTGACTGAATTTCAAATAATTAGGCGTGCAAACCTGTATGGTGATAAAGATTAAAATATTTTCCAAATAAAATTGCCGATTCAGTCCAAGATCGAGATCACATTCGATGATTGCGTGTTTGTACCTCAGTCAGCTGATGAGTGGTTGGCCAATGTTAGCAGATATTTCCCCTTCAGACTGTCAGCATGCCTTGACAGACTTCTATTTTGCATAAATATTTTGAGTACAAAAAACTGTATCTGCACTGTAAATCAATATTTATTACAAAACAAAAGGCAGGTTGTTAGGCTACAGGGAAAACACTTCTGCTAACTTTAAGAAATTTTCACTCTGAATCCTGATTTTTTATTAACCTCTTAACTGCGGGTCGTCACTTTCGTGACGGTTGGGTGGAATGGATCATACCGTGAGGCATCACTTGAGTGACTGTGTTATTTTTAATTCCCCCGGGCTTTCATGTGGTGACTTGTATCATCTATCAGCACTGCCAATGTCCAACAATAGTCAGAGCTGCTAATGTCATTAGTACTCCCATCCATTGTCGACAATTTAGCCATTTTCCCCCATTCTAGACTCCCCTCCCTACCTCCCCTCCATTACCCTCTCATGTCGTCTGCTCACCCACTCTGCGCTAAGTAAATCTTCCCCTGATTTTTCCAGTTTTCATCAACTGAAATGAGCCCTATGCCCTATTCTTATGCAAAATAATATATAAGTAATCTCTCTACTATCCGGACGTTTGCTATCTGGATACATCACTATTCGGACATCGTGGGCGGATGGCAGAAACACCCCCCCCCCCAAAAAAAAATCCGATTTTTTCCCGACCGCGTCAGTTTTAATTTCCCGCGCGTGCCGACTAGCTCCCTTCCTGTCCAATCTCCCTCCTACTAGTACTGTCTCAACTCCCGTGAACAGTGAACGGCTGTCCAATCGTTTGCGGTATTTTCGTTCTTGTTTAAATAATCAAGTCACAGTGCTAAAGATTAAGTGTAGTTAAACACTGGATTACTGGACATGCTTCAAGAGCAATTATGACCACTGTAAACACAACAATCATGGACTGTAAGTAAACATTGTCAACTGCTAAATATTTTCCATAATCACTTCTAAATCCTCATTTTCTGGTTACACTTTATTTACTTCATTCTTTGTGTCCCATATTTGAGTGCACAGGCTGTGAAAGAGGTGATTTTCCCAGTGATTACCATGTCTCTTACATACATTCACTATCTAGTCAACTGGTGAACATTTTTGCCCCACACACCTCTAAATAATAATTTTTCTGGTTACATTTTATTTACTTCATGCTTTGTGTCCCATATTTGAGTGCATAGGCTGTGAAAAAGTGATTTTCTCAGTAATAATCATGTCTCTTCCTTACATTCATTATGTAGTCAGCTGGCGAACACCCCTGCCTTATTCACCTGAAAATCATCATTTTCGGGTTAAAATTCGATTCATTCATGCTTTGTGCCAATTATTTATGTGAATGGGGTCTTAATTAAGTGCTATGCATGTCCGGTAGGGAGGTAGGTAGGTGGTTTTCTGATTTAGGTTAGGTTAGGTTAGGGTCAAGAATGACCAGTGCTGTTGGTGAACAGTGAGCACCTTTGCCATACCTAACTCTTTTTCTGGTAACAATATATTTATTTGATGCTTTGTATCCCATATTTTAGTGCATAAGATGTGAGAAATGATGATTTTCATAGTGATTGCCATGTCTGATACTTATTTACACTAAGCTGCCAACTCATGAACATCTATGCCTTACTTACATCAAAATCATTTTGGGATTAAAATTCAATGAATTCATGCTTTGTGTCCATTATTTAATGCATATGGTGTGAGAAAGGGTGATTTTCATAGTGATTTCCATGTCTGATGCTTACTTACACTTGCTGGCAAGCTGTGAGCACCTATGCCTTACTCACCTCTAAATCATCATTTCTTGGATAAAATTCAGTTAATTCATGCTTTGTGTGCATTATCTATGTGAAAGGGGATTTAAATAAGTGCTATGCATGTCCAGTAGGGAGGTAGGTAGGTGGTTTTCTGATTTAGGTTAGGTTAGGTTAGGGTCATGAATGACCAGTGCTAGAGCTTCATGGCCACTATCCGGACAAGACCACTGTCCGGACATGCCATTGGCTCTATTACGTCAGATAGTGGAGGGATTACTGTATATATAAAAAACAAGGTAATTGATAGTGCTGTACACCTGGAATTGGCTAATTATCATTTGGCAACATCCAACCTGCACTCGTTCACTAATTTCCCCTGCTTATATTCCCCGTGAAATATGCCGTATGAGCTACTCTCGTAATATAAATGTATATAAGAAAGGGAGGGAAAAGCCTGAGTGATATTTATATTCACATGGAACTACCTAATTTATATGTATTGTCTAGATTTCCTACAACTTATTTCTTAGCATATACAGTAGGCGCGGAAAGTATTGACGTTTTTCTGCCGACGTCATTCTTTTTCGCGTTAAGTGAAGTAGGGTCAATACTACCCTCCCCTGTGATGCGAAATGAGCTGACACTTTTTCAACGGGAGCTGGCAACCCTGCCTGATAGGTTTGGCACCACAGGAGCAGGCTCAGTAATGTTTGGGCAGCCACAGGAGGAGGATTGTCTCTGTGTGTGATGCACCACGAGGGCATGTTTTGACTCAAATAACACAGTTATTTGGTTACCTACCACATTCTCATCATGCCTAAAGTAACCACAAGCAAGGACAAACGTGTGGAAGTGATTACTTTATACAAAGCTGGCCACAAACTCCCATTTATTGCAAATCAGATGGTGTTAGACTGAGGACAGTGCAGAGACTGGTGAAGCGGTTCAAGGACAGTGGGGAGGCCATTCCTCCCACTCCACTTCCCAAGCCTGGGAGACCTCGTAAGACAACCTTCAGGACCCGTCAGCTGATCTCAAGGCAAGTTAGCAAGGATCCAAGGCTAACAGCACGGGATTTAAAAGAAAAGAACCCACAGTTGCTGGCAGATGTGTCTGTCAGAAGTGTGCAGCAGCTGTTGCATGACGATCTGGGCTACAGGAGTTTTTGTGCTCGTAAAAAACCACTGCTAACTGCACTTCAGAAGAAAAAGAGAGTAAATTTTTGTAAGAAATATCTTGCCTGGAGTGAGGAGCAATGGAAAACTGTGCTTTGGAGTGATGAGTCAACATTTACTGTCACTGGTACCCCTTCATCACGAGTGTACCGCAAACCAGGCAGTGACCCCCTGGATCCTAAGTACACTTCCAAGTTTGTTAAATACCCAGCCTCACTCATGGCTTGGGGCTGCTTTACATATTATGGTGTTGGTGAGTTGGTAATTTTACCTGCAAATGAAAAATTGAACCAGAACAATTATTTGGAGCTATTATGTGATGTTTTAAGTGACTTTTTTGATAAAACCAAGGCAAGAGTATTTATGCAAGATTCTGCCCCCAGCACATGTTGCAAAGTCAGTGAAACAGTGGCTAACAGATCGTGAGGTTCTCTTTATTCGAGATTGGCCCGGAAACAGCCCAGATATCAATCCCATTGAGAATTTATGGGCGCACATGAAGCGGCACATCATCTTTGCCTAAACTTGAGGCTGCAGTCAAGCAGCTATGGAGCAGTTTTAGTCCGTCTGTTCTGCAAAACTACACCATCAGTCTCCCCAGACTCCTTAAGAAGATAATAAAGGTGAAGGGGAATGCCAGTAAATACTAAATTCAATGGTGAGTGTTAATTCATTTGTTTCTCCTTGCTAACCACAAGAATGTTTTCTTTTTTAAAGATGGCGTCAACACTTTCCGCGCCTACTGTACATTAGCAGCTGACATTTTCAAATCTTTGCTATCGAGATACAGCCAGTTCGCTCTCGTCCTTCACGGTGAAATGATGCCCGTCCATTTCTGCCACTTTTGCACCTATTATAAAAGGCCCTGTGACCTCTACCCCTACTAAACATCATGTGGGAAGCAGTAAAGGTCTGTAGATATATACAAGTGTAATAAAGTACTAGAAACAATAAAGTGTGAGTGTGTATATAAGTAAGAAATGACAGAACACCAGCGGCGAATTAGCAGGAGTGGGAGGCTCGTACGCGCTCGTATTTTACATTGCTTTGACAGTGTTCTTTTTTTTTTAGTGTGGATTCCAAACTACTTGGAAATCATTGAACAGTGTTCCTAGTGATAATATCTGGAAGTGGTATTCAGATTAGGGGATGTCGGGAAGTGTAAAGTGGAGACTTAGTTACTCAACTTCAGAAGTCTCCACAAGTCCTACGGTAGTCGACAAGTGCTAAAAAAAACATACCAGGAGAAAGCTGAAGGTATGTGCCATATGCATATGCAATTATAATATTCTAGGACTAATAACTGATTTTTGACAAATATTTTTAAAAAGGCAGACAGAGCGCAAATATCCCCGCGGGAATGGCACGGCGCACCTCCGACAACCCCGCGATGTAAGGGTTAACCCGCCCCGTCCCCCTGACATATGATGCACATCACAACTTTTTTTCACACTGATACCCCACCGACGTGCATCGTACATCATGCAACTGAAAGGCCCGTCGTTTGCACATTTTTCAAGATTTGCCGGTGATTTTTGGTAGGCATATGTGGGAGACCTTCCTCTACACCCAACCAGGCAGCGATACTGCCTGACCCTGTGCAACCCCCCCCCTCAGAGGGTGCGCCATTTTCTCGCAACTCACCTGTTAGCAGTGATCTGGCCAGTAAAGACACGTAGCACAAAGGTCTCTCCGACGACAAAATTCAAGGCAAAAGTGATTCCTGATGTGGAGGACAAAGATTATGTGGCACCACTGTTAGTAAGGAACTGTAGCAATGAGGAGGTAACATCACCAAGGTAGGTGCGGTATGCTGATGTGTTTGGTGAGGGAACAACGCTTATTTCGCCTATATTATTGTGCGAAAAGCAATATACTCTTGTACTACATATAAATTCGAACCAAATAAATAAATATCTACGAGGCTGAGTGGTTTTGGATGTCTCACTCGCATAGGGAGAGTCTTTTATGAAGCGCAGCATCACAGAAAGTGGTAGCCAGGTGAGGGGTCTCACCTGTTTGGGACAATTTTAACTTCAGGTGAGCACTTTCTCACCAAATTTTCGATATTTCTCACCAAAAGCAAGGTTTGAGCCAAAAAAATACAAGTTGAAAATCAGCCGGGTTACAGGGGTGGGTTGGGTAAAAAAAAAAAAGGTCAGTACGGGGCGGGTTAATAATTAAATTAAGCACAAATTTTTGACTGAATTTCAAATAATTAGGTGTGCAGACCTATATGGTGATAAAGATTAAAATATTTTCCAATTAAAATTGCCGATTTGGTCCAAGATCAAGATCATATTCGATGACTACATATTTGTATCTTGGTCAGCCGAAATGTGGTTAGCTCACCTTGTGGTGTTCCATTCCTCATTCATTTTCCTCTTTTTCCACAGGTTTCTGATCTTCTTCTATCAAACCTTCCACATTCTCATCAACAACTGTCTAAACAACCATTCTAAGGGCTGTAGCTAGCAAAATACTGCTACTATGTTAGTTATTATTATTGTTATTGTGTCAGTGTTATTATTTTATGTACTGTGATGTTAATTATGTTGGTATAGGTAGCCTTAACTCCAGAATGCTCTAGAATAATGGAATAACTGCCGGGCAATATTGGAGAATTTGGACAAATTATGGTAATAGTCTGGGGAATGGTATGTGGGGCTGGACTTTTGCAATTCCTGGACTGGTCTCCCCCCCATTTAGTCCAGAAAATTGAGGGTCGAGTGTATTAACAATAACTAAAGTAATAATAACAGTAAAATAAGAAAACAAGTGAAAGTAACAGTAATAGCAAATGTACGAGAAACCAAGTAATAGACCCCATGCCTGATAGCAAGACACTCTGTACCAATAACTTCATCAGTTCCATGCTCACATTTCTTCCACCATGTACTGCATTTAGTGTTCATGATACTTTCCAACCCTGCAACAATCCCTGACTATCCACTTCATCTTTAATGCCATCTACTGTATTTGCCGGTGTATACGGCGACTCAAGAACCTCATAAAAACATGCCCAAAATTGAGGGGTCATCCTAAATGCTGGGAATAAAATCCTAACCTCTATATCCCGTGGTTATGGGATCCATCCATAGGCATGATAGGGAACATCACCAAACACTCACCTTGACCCTCGTTTCCCTGAATATAGTACATATACTGTCAAAAACTGTTGAAATTACTAACGTAATCATCAAACACAACTTGTTTTCTATATGAAAGCAAATTCTTATAAAAAATATCTCCACGGATACAGCCATGAGTGGCATAAGAAAGATGAGTAACCTGTTGAGCCCACACCATAAACATTGTGTGTCTTGGTAGCAACTGGCTGGGTTGCTGACAAACTACCACCAAGAGCAATATTGCCAGATCTGAAGCAGGGCTCACTGCTAACAGTGATAAACAACAGTGACACTGCTATTATTCCTGGTGGATTAACTTCAGTCCTACAACCACTGGATGTCTGTCTAAATAAATCATTTAGAGACCGCATCTGTGAGCAATGGAACAAGTGGATGATCAGTGGTAAAAAGTTGCATACAGTGAGGCCCCTTGGATAGCGACCTTATTAGTCTACCAAAATGGCCGCTATCCATGAAATCGCTACCTGAGGGGCAAACTTCTTACCTAAAAAAATTAATACAGTCCTGGACTCCTTCAGCTATACCCCTAATTTCCTCCATTACCCATCAGTATCACGTCATATTTCTGCAGTACTGTAATAAGATAAACATATTCTAAATATTCAAAAAATTATCTTTTTCTTTTCCTCCATGCAGTATTGTTTCTTTGGCTTGCCACGCATGTATTGTCTGGCCTTTTCGGTCACTTTTACATTACCAGCACTTAATGTTTTTTCCCTGGGCCACCACCACCTCTTGGGCCTGCCCCCGAAGTTGAAGCTATGATATTAGAACACTCAGTAGCCAGACAATAAATGGAAGGTCACAAAAAACTTTAACAATGGTGAGACTGTGAAAAGTTGAATGAATGCGCAGTGCGTGGATAAACAAACAATCTTCTTCTTCTTCTTCATCTTGGGATAACTGCGGGGAGGTTCACCTTCCACCCGTCAGTATCGCCTAGATACCGGCATTCCCCCAAGAGAAAAGTAAAGGTAAAGGAACAATTTAAAACTGTAAAATTTGGTAGGAGAGAGATAGTTGGAGATTAGTTATAAGAAAAGCTTAAGATACGTACTTTCACTCCACATGGGTCAATGAACTGAAAGACGATAGACTCGCACTCACTATCAGTGTTACCAGCTCGCTACGTGTTAAATGGCTAGCGGATTTACGCTAACCATGAAGCATTAATTGCTATGAGATACTGTAGTTTCATTCCTGTCACTATCTATGGATTCGCTACTCAGAAAAACACTATCTGAGGGGCTCCACTGTACAAGCAGTGGGAATATGCGGGATTCAAGTCTGGATGAGCCGTGATATTATTATCTTGGCATGGAATAATATTTCTGTGGAAACAGTCATCAACTCTTTCAAGAGATGTGGCACATCCAATTCAGTGGATGGCACAGATGACATATTCTGGGTGGATGATGAAGAGGACGCTGATGCCGAAGCTACACCTTTGAATTCAGAGTCTGATCCATATGACGAAGAAGTGCCAACTTTAACCCAGGATGCCATTCAGGGATGAGTGAGGCTGGTCACTCTCATCTTAAATGTCATGACCAACTTGCCTAGCCCCGGGCTCCTATGCTCCTCTGTGGGGCGACATAGGATTGGATAATGAATGAATGAATGAATGAAGTTGATGAAATGATGATGTCAGTGGATGATACTGATTTTAAAGGTTTTTAATCACTGACAGTTGATGTGATGACTAGTAAAATGTATCTTTCCTTTAACCTTCGTTCGTTTTTGAAGGCTCCAACATGCTTGCATGTGTCGGCATTGGTCACCTAATGGCAGCTCTCCACGCTGCTCGATCTCTGGCAGCCTCCCTATTCAGTCCCTTAACCCTTAAGTCACATTTAATGACATCGTCTCATGTCTTTCTCGGTCTACCCCTCCCCCAATATTAACACTTCTCACCCTCTATACCCAATTATCATCCCCCATCCTCTCCACATGTCCAAACCACCTCAGCCTACCTCTCCTCATCACAACACCAATACACTCCAGTCCCATCCTACCTCTCAACTCTTCTATCGTAAACCCAGCCCCCCCAGGCCTTGCACGCAGGGACGCACTGCACATCCACCTAATCATTGTCATTTCTGTACGTTTAAACCTGCGAATATCCTCTTCCTTTACTGCCCAGGTCTCACTACCATACAGCATCACACTCCTAACACATGCTGCATACAAAGACCCCTTAGCACGTAAGGAGAGTCCTCTCAATGTCAGGAGAGGCAACAGCTCCCTGAACTTCTTCCAACCACTTCTCACTCTAGCAACCGAGCTAACTCCAGCCCCACCTCCGGCACATAACATGTCTCCCAGATAACAAAACTCCTCCACATACTCAAGAGACTCACCTGCAAATTCAACCCTCTCACGCCTAACAATCTCCACCTGCTCTCCCCGACACACTGCACACATGAAATCAGCATTATCTCGCAGTCTACCTCTAATACCACTACATCTCTTGTGCACCCATCTATCACAAACACTGCACAAGATGGAATTACTTCCCACACCCTTGTGGCAAACTGCACATGGCCACTCTCCCTCTCCTCTGATTGTACCGCCACCAACCCTAGATATCATCACTTTTGTTTTATCTGCATTTACCCTTAAGCCCTTGTACCCCATACCATCTCTCCACTTCTTAAATCTTTCCTCAGCCTCCCCTTCATTCTCAGCAATCAACACCAAATCATCAGCATACAACATCTCCCAGGGGAGTCCATCTCTGAAGTCACGTGAGAGGGCTTCGAGCACCATGATAAACAACAAGGAACTCAAAACTGACCCTTGATGCACACCAACATTCACGGGAAACTCATCACTCAAAACTCCATTCACTCTTACCTGGGTGCGAGCACCCACGTACATGGCCATAACCACCCTAACCAGCCACTCTTCCAACCCTAGCTTTCTCATTGCCCACTTCACCACCTCTCTAAGGACTCTGTCAAAGGCCTTTTCCAAATCAACAAAAACAAAATACAATTCCCTTTTCTTTCCAATATATTTTTCCTGAAGCTGTCGAACAATGAATATGGCATCAGTGGTCCCCCTTCCTGGCATAAACCCAAACTGCATCTCATCGATATTCACTCTTTCTCTAATCATACCTTCTAGAACTCTCTCCATTACTTTCATTATCTGATCTAAGAGCTTTATACCTCTGTAATTTCCCCTTTCCAGGGCATCACCCTTCCCTTTGTACACATTTACAATTACACTCTTCAGCCAATCATCTGGGACCACACACTTATATATAATCATATTTATCAGGTCAGTGACTAACCTCACCCCAATATCTCCTGAGGCCTTCAACATTTCAGCAGTCAACCCAGACACACCTACCGCCTTCCCCACCCACTTCCTGCCTATTGCCTCACTCACAGTAGCAGCGTCAATCAAAGGCCAAGGCCCAAACACCGGATCAGCTGGCTCCAAACCTTCCCTATCCCAATCAAACTCCTCATTCACCAACCGGCTATAATGCTCTCTCCATGCATCTTTAATATCCTGACTGTTCACCACTACCCTTCCTTCATCATTCTTCACACACTGCTCGCCTACAATGTCCCGATTATCTCTCTTCACCTGATTTGCCACCCTAAAAACCATATTTTTCCTTCCTTCATGATTTAGATTATCAAGTAAAAGTCTCTGTGACTCAGACTTCGCCCTGTATACCTCTCTTCAAGCCCTGCGCTAGGCAGCCAAGTACTCCTCCCTGTTACCACCCTTCTTCCATTCCCGAAAAAGCCTTCTTTTCTCCTTAACTGCAGCTTCTACACCCTCATCCCACCACCAAGTTACTTTATGTCTTGGTGGGCCTCTTGTCCAACCACATATTGCATCGGTAACTCTCAAGAGGTTGTTCTTAAGGGCTCTATACTGTTCATTAACGTCTCTATCTACAGCTTCCTGTTCAGCCACCACTCTCCTCATCTCACTATAAAAGGCATCCCTTACTGACTGGTTTCTCAGCTTCCATATTTTCCTCCTAGGTACATATGTCCTCCTTCTCGTCATTCGTTCCTTAAGCACCATGTCACAAATCAACAGTTTGTGCTGCTGCACACACTCCTCGCTTCCTATAACTTTGACATCCCTCACTAATCTCCTATCAACCCTCCTGACCAGAAAATAATCTATCTGACTACTATTTCCCCCGGACTCATACGTAATCAATCTACTCACTCTTTTTCTAAAATGTGTGTTGCACACAATCATGTCCATAGCCTCCCCAAACTCGAGTATTCTTTCCCCTTCCGCATTCCTCACACCATATGCACATCCTCCATGGACTCCTTCATAACCTTGAGCTGCTTCACCAACATGACCATTTAAATCCCCTCCCAAAACCACAACCTCATCATCACCCATACCACTTACTACACATATTAAATCATCCCAAAATCTATCCTTCTCTGCGTCATCCAATCCTACCCGTGGAGCATATGCTGATATAACTGAAACAATCACCCGTCCGATCAAAATTTTCACTACTATTATCCTATCACTTACTCTCATGACATTCATAACATACTCCACCCATTTCTCCGCAACCAACACACCCACACCCCCATATCCGTCAGTTCCCCCCTGCCAAAACAGCTTATAGTAGCAATCCTTCCCAGCAATCTTTCTGGCTGATCCACCCCTGTACCAGACTTCCTGCAAACAAGCCACATCCACCCACCTCCTACTAAATGCCTCAACAACTTCCCCTGCTCTTCCCCTCAAACTTTCCACATTCCACGAGCCCACCCTAAACCCCCTGGGTGATTTGCTGTCCTCAGGCTTGCTTTGATGCTTGTTATTGTACCTGGTCATAGTCGGTAAGATAAAGGGGGATAAACATTCCAAAGGCCCAGCCCACTGCACAGTCCTAGGTCCAGGCAATGGATCTGGGACCCCTAGCCCACCAGCTTACTAGTGGCTGTGGTAGTGGCCTCGAGGCACCCTGCCAGGACACCTGCAGGGACACCCTCCAAGCGCGCCTTGGCACTGCAACTGCCCCACCATTATACACCCGCTGATAGGGCAGCCTCCTGGGGCGCTACTCCCAGGTTTGGGCCCCTCTCTATTGAGCGGAAGCGGCAGCCTGGGAACTGCAATGCCCTGTACCCTCTAGCACAGGTTCGAGCCCCATCTCGCCCTGGACCCGTGATCTATGCCGGCCGAACCCCTGTCAAGCCTCCCCCCGAAAGTCTGCCACTAGGTATAAAATTCACGATACCATGATTTTTAAAGTTTTACAAATATTAAATGTATAAGCCATTTTGATATCTGAAGAGGTACATGCAGCGCAGACTGCCTGTAAAACCCCACAAAAGAAGCTGGTTTAACCCCTACACTGCGGGGTTGTCGGAGGCGCGCCGGGCGATTCCCGCAGGGATATTAGCGCTCCGACTGAGTTTTTAAAAATATTTGCCAAAAATCAGTTATTAGTCCTAGAATATTATAATTATATATGCTTATGGCACATACCTTCAGCTTTCTCCTGGTATGTTTTTTTTTAGCACTCGTCGACTACCGTAGGACTTGTGGAGACTTCTGAAGTTGGGTAACCAAGTCTCCACTTTACACTTCCCAACATCCCCTAATCTGAATACCATTGCCAGATATTATCACTAGAAACACTAGTCATTGATTTCCAAGTAGTTTGGAATCCATAATAAAAAAATAAAAAAACACTGTGAAAGCAATGTAAAATACGAGTGTGTACGAGCATCCCACTCAGGCTAATTTGCCGCTGGTATTCTGTCATTTCTTACTCATATACACACTCACACTTTATTTCTAGTACTTTATTACACTTATATATATCTACAGTCCTTTACCGCTTCCCACAAGATGTTTAGTAGGGGTAGAGGTCACAGGGCCTTTTATAATAGCAAAAGTGGCAGAAATGGAGGAGTGTCATTTCACCGTGAAGGACGGGAGTGAACTGAGTGTATCTCGGTAGCCAAGAGTTGAAAATGTCAGCTGCTAATGTATATGCTAAGAAATAAGTCGTAGGAAATCTAGACAATACATAATAAATTAGGTAGTTCCATGTGAATATAAATATCACTCAGGCTTCTCCCTTCCTTTCATATATACATTTTTATTATGAGAGTAGCTCATACGGCATATTTCATGGGGAAAAAAAGCAGGGGAAATTAGCGAACGAGTGCAGGTTGGATGCTGCCAAGTGATAATTAGCCAATTCCAGGTGTATGGCACTATCAATTACCTTATTTTATATATATATATATATTATTTTGTATAAGAATAGGGCATAGGTCTCATTTCAATGGCTGAAAACAGTGGAAAAATCTGGAGAAGATTTACTAAGCACAGAGCGGCTGAGCAGACGACACGAGAGGGTAATGGAGGGGAGGTAGGGAGGGGAGTCTAGAATGGGGGAAAATGGCTAAATTGTCAACAATGGATGGGAGTACTGATGACATTAGCAGCTCTGACTATTGTTGGACATTGGCAGTGCTGATAGATGATACAAGTCACCACCTGAAAGCCCAGGGGAATTAAAAATAACACAGAGTCACTCAAGTGATGCCCCGCGGGATGATCCATTGCACCCGACCGTCACGAAAGTGACGACCCGCGGTTAAGGGGTTAAAGGAAAACCTAACCAAAGACTGTTGCTTAGCAACGTGTTAATAGTATCACTTCACTGGTCAGTGGGATGAGTGATAAAGGACTGGTGTTACTGGGGCAGCAAGCTGCCAGTGTCTAAAAAGCTGGGCTCATCTTATGCACTGCATATACCTCTAAACCCACATTTTGTATGGAAATATTGGGGGTAGTCTTATACAAAGGTCGGCCTTATACACCAGCAAATACGGTTGACCTATATTATAACATTATAATTACACACTCCAGGTAACTGGAAGTGCTGAGTTCACTGTCCATGCTCAATTTCTAACCCGTATACCATAGCTATGTCTACCATTTTTCATAGAACATTAGTTCTCTTTTCTCCAATTTACCTTCACAATGATGTTATGGCTCATATCCAAATACTGTAGCCTACAAAACAAATGCAACATATCATTAGTATTGCATAGAACTTACAGACCCAGTCGTTTGATCTTTACGCCCCGGCGCAAATGGAAGCTGCTTCCACCTCTGGATGGACTAAGCGGCATGCCTTTGGGTCGACCTCGTATTCTAGGCAGAGTGACACTGTTGCCACGACCAGCCGGAACCTGCACTGGGACTAGTGGTATAGTAGGCATCATATCTGGCCCCACCACATCCCTCCCTCCTCCTTCACCCCCACCCCGTGTAGTGGTGGGGCTGGATGTGGTGGTGGAGGAGGGTGGTGAGGAGGATGAAGATGAAGAGGAAGAAGGACACTGCTTGAGGTGGGATGTGGAAGCCTTAGTTATGGTGATGGATGAACCAGTTGGCAGGGATGCTAGAGATGGCAAAACCAATGACTCTTCCACCTCCATCTTCTCACTGCCATTACCTCCATCACCACTTGCTGATGCACTTCCTGCAACAACAAAAAAAACAGTTAGCTTCATTAACATTCTACTCCTTAAGACAAAGGGCAATAATAGCTGTGCTTTGGGGAAAAAAAGAAAGAAAAAGTGGTTTTCGTTATCACTGCAAGATGAAAATCTGCACTCCTGCAGTCATTGAGCATTTTTTGGCCAAAAAACATCATCATCATGCAAATGAACTACATTATATGGAGCTGAAACATGGAATATGGGTGTAGTAGAGAGGAAGAGTTTAGAATGTAATGGAGATGAGGTGTCTGAGGAGTATGCGTGGAGTGATGCGTATGGATTGAGTGAGAAACGATGAAGTGCGAAGGAGAACTGGAATTGTTCGGGAGATGGCTGATCGAGTTGAGCAGAGGGTGTTGCGATGGTCTGGGCACATGGAGAGAATGGATAATGACCGATTGGTGAAAAAGATAACTAGATCTGATGTGAGAAGCGTAAGGCTGTGAGGAAGACCACGAATAGGATGGATGGACAGTGTGATGAAAGCGTTGGATGCAAGAGGGTTGTCTGTTGAGCATGGTAGAGTGGCTGTGCGTGACAGAAATGAATGGAGGGAAATTGTGAATGAACAAATGATGACGCAGCTCTGAGGGGATATTCTCCCGCATTTTGTCTGATCAGCTGATCAGGTCAGGTGCGGGTAAGGGGATGGGTCCATTATGATGAGGCAGGGGTAAACCAGCCTTGCTGTCGGGCCCTGCTGCGGATGTCATTGACTGCACTGTGTAGTTGACCCTCATGCAGTGTGGTGCGGTGAGGATCTGTTCCTTCTACTCTCTGGGGCTAAGATGCGAATGAATGTGTATGAGTGGATGAGTAAACTGGTAGTGTGTTGACCTGTCTCGGCTACCTCCCTTTTCTTGGGGGAAGCAGCCTAGGTATACAGATAGATAGATGAACTGGTTTCTGCTGATAATGATGGGCAGTACCTGTGACTTCTAATGGCTTTGAGGGATTCAAAGATGAGGCCCTACTCAAAACGTTAATCTCTGGTAACGGAGACCACTAACTCTCCACCTCCTAGCCTCAGAGCCCTTATTTCAAGCCCAACTCAGGTCTCTCTATGGTATGTTACTCTTCCTTATTGTGCTCTTTTCATCACTTTCTACTAACCTAATGATGCCAATGTGTGTTTCTGATACTTACCGTAACAGTATACATCTGCTTGGTGGGTATACACTGTTGTAAAAGGGATAATTTGGGTTTTAAACAGTATGTATTTAAACCGAGGAATCCCATCGACCTATGGGTACGTCGCGATGTTTTGTCACAGCTACACCCATCGACGTACGGGTACGTCGCGCAATTGCAAGGGTCATAATTTGCACAATTTTCAAGTTTCATGGGTGATTTTTGGTAGGCATATGTGGGAGACGTTCCTCTACCTGCTGTCAAGTGGGGATACTGCATGGCCCCACCTAACCCCCCCTCCCCCCACACTGGGCAATTCACATGTTAGCAGTAAGCTGGCCAGTAAAGGTATGTTGCCCCACGGTCTCTCCAATGACGAAATTCACGGTGAAAGTGATTCCTGAGGTGGAGGACAAAGAAATAAAGAAGCTAGAGCAAGAAACAAACAGAAGTGATGAGGTGGTAATGTCATAAAGGAAGGTGCCTGTGGATGTGTTTGGTGACTGAACAATGCTTCCATTGCCTATATAAATGTGTGAAAACCAATATAGTCTGTTACTACACATAAATTTGTACCAAATAAATAAATAAATACGTAATTCAAAGTGGCTTGAATTAGTTAACCTTTCCATAGTTAGTTTTCTTTAGCCAGGTACCCTGAAAAAGAAGGAAAATGTAAGGCTGAATGACACCTGTAACAACATTTTTAAGCACAGGATCACAATTTCTCTATGAATTTTTGATGTTTCTCACCAAAAGCGAAGGTCTGAGCCAATTAAAAAAAAAAAAAAAAATGCTCGGGATTTTGGGGTCTCGTAGACTGGAAATCGGTCGGGACGTGACGGGTTAAAGGAAACTCTTAAATTATCCGGAATAATTCGGCCAAACCCCATGCCAGGTATCATAATGGTACACCCAATCAACAATTCATTTGGCATTTGGCAATAAGCTGGATAATGTGTCACTATCCGTCTTGACTCTCTCTCCTAAAAACTATCCTACGTTATTACCCACAATTAAAAGATTAAAACTACACATAAAATACAGTATTGACAATGGACATACTGTACAATAAGACAGTAAGTCTATCTACCCATTGCCAGATGCCTTAATCCCATAAGGGGTAGCCACAAACAAATCACCTCCATGTCACTCTGTCCCCTGCCATTTCACTGCCCTACTCCAAGCTCACACACCCCTCTCTTATATACCTCTCCACCCCATCCTTCCCTCTCATCTTGGGCCTCCCCCTCCCTCCACCCCCCTCCACCTCACTCACATACACTCTCCTCATCAGTCTCTCACTCCTCATCTCCACATGGCCAAACCACCATAATGTGTTTCTCCTAATGCTTCCAATCACATCCATATCCACACCACAATGCTCCTTCACTTCCTCAAGTGTCAGTCTGTCCACATGTGACTCCACATGTTCCTCTCAAACAACTCATTTCCACTGCTCTCACTCTTGAATTCTGTCCCTCCTACAGGGTCCAAGCTTCACTTCCATATGTCAGAGCTGGTATCATAATACTGTCATGTAGCAGCTTTTTCACTTCCATGCTCACTTCCCTGTTTATTATCACTGCTTTCGAGGAATCAGCAACCGTTCTTCCCTGCTGCATCCTTTCAAGCACTTCACCCTCTAAACATCCATCCTTACTCATCACACTACCCAAGTACTTAAATCCACTCACATTCTCCATATCCTCCCCATCCAGTCTCACTGTACATTCATTAACTACTTCACTTCTCTCGAAGACCATCACTTTACTCTTCCCTACATTCACCTTTAGATTCTGTTTCTTACACACTCTCTGAAATTCATCTACCAAGCCTTGCAGCTCCCCTTCATCTTCACTAAACATCACAGTATCATCTGCAAACAACAGTACAGGGAGTTTCCAAACACTGCCCTCTCTCACTAGGGCCGCTCCAACATCCACTGCCCTACCTTGTACCTCTTTAATAACCCCGTCCAAATATAGATTGAACAACCATGGAGACATGACATATCCTTGTTTCAATCCAACCTTCAACCAGAAAAAATCACTCAGTTCACCATCCATACACACTGCAGCCTTAGAACTCTCATACATACTCTTCACGGCCTTCAACAACTTCCCATCTACTCCATATATTCTTAATAATTTCCAGGGGTGTGGAGTCGGATTTTAAAAATTCCGACTCCAACTCCAGGGAATTTTAAGGTTGCGACTCCGACTCTGCCGCCACATCCCCCTCCCCCTCTTCAGCAGTACAGTGGTATGCATAGTGCATTACTTACATATTTTTAAGCTTCAAAGAACAGCATGGTGGACTCAAGAGGTGAGAGAGGCTGTGGCACAAAAGAAGAATGCATATACTGAGTGGATGAGGAACAGGGGCGACGAAGAAGCTGAGAGACGGACGAGAGAGTTATATGTAGTGAGGAGGAGAGAGGTGAAAAGATTAGTAAGAGAGAGTAAGAAGAGAGTGGATGAGGAATTTGGAAGGAATTTGAGTGCAAAGTGGAGGGAATGTAAGAAAATGTTCTGGAAGGAGGTAAAGAGAGCTAGGCAGGGTGCCAACGAAGTCAGTGGGGGTGTGAAAGATAAAAATGGTAGATTACTAGTGGAGAAGAGAGAAAAAGTAAACAGATGGAGAGAACACTTTAATGAACTGTTGAACATAGAGAATGAAAGTAATGCAAGTATAAGTGGCTGAGGAATGGCTGGGAGAAGGAGGGTTGTGAGAAGAGAGGAAGAAATCACCAGGATGGAAGTGGTGGAAGCAATGAAGAAAGTTAAAATGGGGAAAGCCCCAGGAATTGATGGAGTGTGTGGTGAAATGCTGAAGCATGGGGGAGAGATAGTAATACAACGGATGTGGAAGGTGTGCAGATTGGCTTGGGAGGAGGGTAGAGTCCCGGAGGATTGGAAGTCAGGTATAATTATTCCTCTATACAAAGGAAAAGCGGAAAAAACAGTGTGTGGTAATCATAGGGGCATTTGCCTTCTCAGTGTAATAGGAAAAGTATATGGTCGGACAGTTATTGACAGAGTTAGGGAAATTACTAAGGAATTAGTTGGAGAAGAACAAGGATGTTTTAGGAAGGGAAGAGGTTGTGTAGACCAGATAATCATTCCCAGATCCTTAGTGGAAAAGTTTCTAGAGAAGGGCATGCAGCCTTCACGGATCTGGAGAAAGCATATGACAGGGTGGATAGACAAGGTTTGTGGAAGGTATTAAGAATATATGGAGTGGATGGGAAGTTGTTGAAGGCAGTGAAGAGTATGTATGAGGGTGCTAAGGCTGCAGTGTGTGTGGATGGCAAACTGAGTGAATCTTTCCATTTGAAGGTTGGATTGAAACAAGGATGTGTCATGTCTCCATGGTTGTTCAATCTGCATATGGATGGGGTTATAAAAGAGATACAAGGTCGGGCAGTCGATGTTGGACCGGCCCTAGTGAGAGAGGGCAGTGATTGGAAACTCCCTGTACTGTTGTTTACAGATGATACTGTGCTGTTGAGAGAAGACGAAGGGGAGCTGCAAGGCTTGGTAGATAAGTTTGGGAGAGTGTGTAAGAAATGGAATCTAAAGGTGAATGTGGGTAAGAGTAAAGTGATGATCTTCGAGAGAAGTGAAGCCAGTGAATGTACAGTGAGATTGGATGGGAAGGATATGGAGAATGTGAGTGAATTTAAGTACTTGGGCAGTGTGATGAGTAAGGATGGAAGTCTGGAGGGTGAAGTGCTCGAAAGGGTGCAGCAGGGAAGGAAGGTTGCTGGTTCGTTGAAAGCAGTGATAATAAACAGGGAGGTGAGCATGGAAGTGAAAAAGTTGTTACATGACAGTATTGTGATACCAACTCTGACATATGGAAGTGAAGCTTGGACCCTGTTGGAAGGACAAAAGTCAAGAGTGACAGCAGTGGAAATGAGTTATTTGGGAGGAGCATGTGGAGTCACATGGAGAGACAGACTAACAAATGAGGAGGTGAAGGAGCATTGTGGTGTGGTTGAGGACGTGATGGGAAGCGTTAGAAGAAACACGTTAAGGTGGTTTGGGCATATGGAGAGGATGGAGAGTGAAAGACTGACGAGGAGAGTGTATGTGAGTGAGGTGGAGGAGGCGAGAGGAAGAGGGAGGCCGAGGGTGAGATGGAGGGATGGAGTGGAGAGGTATATGAGA
>JAGKTI010000671.1:0-21663 GCA_018397915.1 Birgus latro | reverse complement strand
ACACACACATACATACACAGCACACCTTCGCTTTAGAATGAGGATGCATTTGAAAAAAAAAACCTTTGCATCCACTGTACTGAATACACCAAGCCCTCGTTTTTTGACCAATCATTATTCGACAATTCATTGTTTCGACATTTATAAATCTATACCCTTTTCCGTTATTTCATCATTTCGACAATTCAAACCATGAGCCACCAGACAGACCGGCTGAGCTGCCTAGTCTCCTTGCACTCTGCCCTGGTGATCGGTTGCCTCCTCATCCATCTGCATTTCTACTTTGCCTCATGGAATACTACAGGACCATCATGGCTCTACCCAAGACCCCTACTATTATCCCTGTCAAGCGCTGTCATGTGCTCGCCAACCTAAGTGTGTGTTTCGCCATCGCACGGTCGGGTGACTATTGCGCCAATGATTAACAAACGCTCTTAACACAAAACACTGTTCTGGTGCCTGTTTTACGTAATGCAAATCTTAGTTTGCACTAGGTTAGGCAGGTTATAAACAATAGGGGGTCCTGGAGGCAAAGCCCCCCAGTTAGGCTTCCACTGCTATTTATGGTTTTAAATTGAATACATACGAGTTTGTTTGGCGTGGTGACAACATGTCCAGTCGGCGGGATCTGCAATAAACACACTATCGAAGGAGTTCAGGTGTCTATCTTTAATACCGCTATGTAGGTATGTTTCGCTTGTTCTCCAAAACTTTTTTGACTGAAAGTCAAATGTCAACCAACTGAGATGTATGTAGTACAGTAGTAAAATAATTTTCCTGGAGAACGTACAGCTCAAACCCGTGTCACATTCGTTCATATTTACCGGTACTTTTTCCATCTTTATTGATTATTTCTTCCATCTTTATTGATCTTTATTGAATATTTTTTGAATGTCGAAGGTGGTTAGGACCCTAACCTCCCTACTTCTTAACCAGTGGATTGTGAGCCACGGCGTAGGCAGTGCATCACCGCTAAATACTCCACCCCTAAGCAAACTTATGCATGGCGATACTCAAAGATGGAGAGAGAGAGAGATTTTTTTTTTTTTCCACCAGATGATGCCCTGGATGTTTACCTTCAAGATTATAATAAACAAAAACTAATTTTTTTCCCACTACTCCCCTACGCAAACATACGCATGGCGCTACGCAAAGACAGATTTTGTTTTTTTATTCACCAGTTGATGCCCTGGATGTTTATCTTCTTTATTATATTAAACAAAAACTAAAAAAACATTTTATTTTTTATTTTTTGCAAACCACGGGATGGGATAAAAAAAAAAAAAAAAGGTAACTGCGCAATCCACAGGTTAACAATCCTATGGGAAAAATCGGTTCGTTTTTCGACCAATTCGTTATTCAACCACTTTTTATGGAATGCATCCCTGTCGAATTGTGGGGGAGAGGTGTACTGAGTCACTTATAACACTGGCCAAGGGTCACCAAGCCAACAGTCTATAAACAACTTTCTATTTCACCTAAACTGGCAGATATTTCATTTCACTGCACTTCACTTGCTGCTTACAAAAAAATAATAATAATCCATCCATCCATCCACCATCCAATCCTACGTTACCCCATGAGAAGCGTAAGAGCCCGGGGCTAGGCAAGTTGGTCCTGACATTTATGATGAATGAATAATAATAATAATAATAACTATCTATCTAATGCCAGACGCTTCAATCCCATATGGGGTGCCCACAAACAAATCGCCTCCATGTCACACCATTTCACTACGCTGCTCCCAACTCACACCCCCCTCTCTCTGTACCTCTCCACTCCATCACTCCATCTCTTTAAATAAGTCTAATAATAATAATAATAATAATAATAATAATAAATAAGTCTACAAACAATCTCTAAAAACAAGCAAAAGCTCTGGTGTGGCAACAAAGGACACAACTCTTCATGACAAACTTCACGAACATCTGCACCACACGGATTACTGTGTGACTGATGTGGAGTTAGCAGACTGGCTTTGCTTTGGCAGGCATCGTTTGTGGTGCATGGGGGGTGGGGAGCAGTAAGCGATTTGAAAAACTTAGTTTCCCCGTGCACCGTAGGTTAAAGTTGCGAAAAACAGACACTGAAACAGATACCGGTGTTGCTTTATTTCAGCCAGATTTTTTGCCTCTTCAGATAATGATGTTTGTCAGGCAATGCAGTGTCGGATAACTGGGGGGTTACTATATTTGGCAAAAAAAAAAAACTTTGATTTAAATAATAAATCAGACTCAAGATAAACAAAGCAATCTGCAAACTCTGTGCTTTAAGATACTTTTTTTTTTTTTTTAGCCCTGCTCAGCTTACAGCAAAAATAGTTTTTATAAGATGGCTATTTGCTAGAGACCCAGTAGCTACTGTACTGTAACTGCAGACAATTACAGGAGTCCTCAATAAATACAATACCTGAAGATGAACCACATGAGGACACACTTCTCCCACTCGCTGTCCCTCTTTCATTCTTGTTGTCAGAGGAGTCATCCTTGCAACTGCCCTCATGTGGTCTCTCCATTCTTCAATCTGAAGAAAACACACTTTTCTACAGTACTGTTTAAAGCAAATACCCAGACACTACTGTGCACGGAATATTAAGTAGTGTACCTTAACACGTCTATTGTGACTTAATGGTACACCTGTAATAGTTCTGAAGAAGAAATATGGCTAGTGCTCTGAAGTCTTGATATACTGTTAAAACATAGGTAAAATAATATACAAGCTGTTCAAGGATTGCATGAAGGTGTGTTAGCGCCCACATTAATGTATACTGTACATGTGAGAAATGGGTACGGTATGGCATAGGTATGAACAGTACCGAAAGATGCACAACAGAAATATATAGGTGTTGAGGAATATTTGGGTTGTGTAGAAAGGACAGGATATGTAATGACATAAAAGATGTGAAGTCAGGAAGGCTATTAATAAAAGGGGAGAAGTCTGTACTTCCATGTTAAGGTCTCATTGTGAAAATGGATTTAAATAGAGAGGTGGATTGAGTGGGTGAAGAAAGGTGACAGGAGTGATCTGTGACTGAAGGGTCTCTGCAGAAATGAAAGGGAAAGTTTATAAGACTGTAGTGAGGCCAGCCATGTTGTACAGAATGGAGACGATACCACTGACAAAAAGACAGGAGGCAGAGCTGGAGGTAGAGGAACTGAAGATGCTGCATTTTTCACTAGGAGTGATGAGGTTGGATAGAATTAGAAATGAGTATATTAGAAGGACAGCACACATGCCTCAGTTTGGGGACAAAGCTAGAGAGGCGAAACTGACATAGTATGGATATGTGCGGAGGAGGGATGAGGAGTATGTCAGGAGGAGGATGCTGGAAATGGAGCTACCAGGCAGGAGAAAGAGAGGAAGGCCAAAGAGAAGGTTTATAGATGTAGTGAAGGAGGACATGCGGGTGGTAGGTGTAACAAAAGAAGACGAAGAAGACAGCCTAAGATGCGGGTGATTCACTGTGGCGACCCCTAAGGGGAGGGCCGAAAGAAGAAGAAGAAGAGGTGTCACATGTACAGTACATGTGACTGTACCTGAATGCAGGAAAAAGTGTGGTATGTCGTGGTGGATGGATTGGGTATACAAGACTACTGAAATAGGAAAAGCAAGGTATGGAAAATTAATTATTCATTCATTCATTCATCATCCAATCCTACGTTGCCCCATGAGGAGCGTAGGAGCCCGGGGCTAGGCAAGTTGGTCCTGACATTTAAGATGAGAGTGACCAGCCTCACTCATCCCTGAGTGGCATTACATGAGCAATAAACTCCAACCACCTCTTGGATATAAACCTTCATCGGCTCAATCTGATTGGGACGCCGTAATTACCCACTAAACCACCAGGAGCCAAAATTTGGTTATAAGGTTACCACCCAGCACAGTAAATGGCTTCCTGGTGTACAGGAAACCATTTGGCTTGTCACTCATTGTAGACTCACCCACAGGCAGAAGGTAGAGGAAAGAATAAAGGAAAAAAAGACAGAAGAGGAAGTGTAGTCACCCGTAGGCAGAAGGATGAGGAAAGAATGAAGGAAAGAAAAAAGAGGATGGAAGGAAAAAGAGGATGGAAGAAAAGAAGGATGGAGGAGAACAAAGGGCAGACACCCGAGAGCAGCACTACATCGAATGAGTGGATGGTGAGCTAAGACTGAATAAATGGTAAGGGTCTGAAATGGGTGGATAAAGTACAGTAGGCTACGTATAGATAAGTGCATGTTAAAGGTCTGGCACCCCCTTTTAACTACAGCAGAATCTCCTAAATTGCGCTCTAATGAGACTGAGCTCACGCCACAATTTGAGAATTCTGTGAGTTAAAAATAACTAATTTCATGGGGAAAATTACTTATGAGTCTCATTTTGGAAAAGTTGCCCCCGTCATCCTCAAACCAGTCACAACCGAACACTAAAAACCTAAAAAAGAAATCAGTAAAGCATATTTAATGGAAATGAACAATACTGTAAGATTCTTACCTGACTCTAACTGACGACACTGCTTGAATGGACGGAGGAGGGGGGAGAGGTTACGAGGCTTGAGGGACACTCTCAGCACAAGGCGAGTGTGCTGCTACCTCATGCTGCCGCCTCTGTGTGGCTTCCTCCTCCCTCAGGAACCCCTGAAAGTCCAGTGTGGAGGCAATGGAAACAGTGTCGTCGTCGCACTCAGCTGCCTCAGTGTCATCGTAAGATGTCAATTTATTGAGTTTAATTCTTCAGCAAAAGAGTTCATTCTTTCTATATCTTCCACTGCAATGAGTCTTTCTAAGGTTCCTTATTATTCCTGGATTATGGATTACCACAGCTACAGGGCATTTTTATAAACATACCTCTGAAAGCTATAAATGAGGATTTAGAAAGCATGATACACTGATGCATCTAGTTGCAGCAGTGGTTGGTAAACAACACGGCCAGCTGGAGAGATTGTCAATAAACAATGCCGATGGCAACCTGCCCGCTTCCTTAAATGCCCCCAAATAAAGGAATATTTCATTTTTTCCACTCAATTTTTGCAGTCACAATTAGGCTAAACAGTTAACTGTGTTGCATGTACAGTAAAACCTCGATATAACGGACTTCAATAGACCAGAATTCGCTTTTATCGGACTCGAGGAGCTACCGGACTAAACTCCTATATATCGGAAAAAGACCGATAAAGCCAGAAAGCAGTCCGGACTGCCTGACAACTTCAGCTATGTTCACCACAATAAGACAAGTAAAAGACATGTTTTTCAGTGCACAGTACAGTATTATTATACCATTTGATTAATGTAGTGAAGGTATAACACAGTACACTACTGCAATGGTGGTGAAAACCACTGATGCAATCCGGACTAATCTCTGATATATCGGAAAAAGTCTGGATTAGCAGGGGTAAGTCCTGATGTCGCTTTTTATCGGAAAATCGCATGTTTCGGACTGGCTTTGGCCCCAATTAGTCCGTTATAGTGAGGTCTTACTGTATATCAAAATTATTGAGATCGTGAGTTTGTTATTATACAGGTGGAATCGCAGCGCCTGTTTGGTAAAGAATGGCTCCCTCCTTAATTCTTTAACAAACGGGCACATTCCTTCCATATTTTCTAATGAAATGAGCCTTTCACAGGTTACTCACTCTTCCTGGAGTACCACACCTGCTGGGCATTTTTATAAACATACCCCTGAAAGCTGTAAAAGATGATTTTGAATGCGTAATACATTGACACATCCAGTCGCAGCAGTGGCTGGTAAACAACGCGGTCAGTTGGATAGGTGGTCCTTGTTGAGTCAGCAATGGTGGTCAACTTTGGTTTTCTTTTCACTGCCTTCAATCCTCCTTATTACATCAAATTTTTGGGTGTAAGTTAATGTTGGCTTCTTCTTCCCCTTCCTCAAAGACGTTGAAGGCTTAGGAGGGTTAAAATCAGCCATGGCGATGGCCATGGTAGCACTAGGCAGGCAGAAAGCACCAGGGGAGGGGGAGGAGATTCCTCTCATGCACCACACCAGAACCACATGCTGTAAACACAGGAGACACTGAACTTCATGCTTGGTGTGGGAGGGAAGTGCTATGATTGGCTTGGAGTAAGTGCTACACTTGAATATGACTGGTTTAGTAATTAACGGCTGGTTAGACATGCGGACATGAGGTAATGGTGGCGCGTCTTACACGAGGCATCGGAAAATCTTCACTTTCGAGCCTGCATCTGCAAATATCATGTAATATCTGCAATTTACTGATGCTGCCACGTATTATGAATCCGCTATTTCGGAGAGAGATTCTACTGTATTATGTGCAGACTAGGATTTAAGGATCAAAGTCAGCTAGTCCAAGTGGACTAGAAACCCCCCAAATTTACTAGTCTGGAGCAAATTTTACTAGTCGAGCCAATTTTAGTAAATGCATCAATAACTGAACTAACTATAGGAGTGTTACAATGTCTTGCAATGCTGTTCTTACAGCAAAGTTTTGTTTTCATTTTGTTTTGTTTTTGAAGGCTCCATGCTTGCATGCGTCGGCTTTGGTCACCTAATGGCAGCTCTCCATGCTGCTCAACCTATGGCAGCCTCCCTCTTCAGTCCCTTAACCCTGAGGTCACACTTAATGACCTCATTCCATGTCTTTCTCGGTCTACCCCTCCAATCCCACCCCCAATATTAACACTTCTTACCTTCTGCACCCAACTATCATCCCCCATCCTCTCCACATGCCCAAACCACCTCAATCTACCTCCCCTCATCACAACATCAATACATTTCAGTCCCATCCTACCTCTCAATTCTTCCATCGTAAACCCGGCCACCCTAGGCCTTGAATGCAGGGACGCACTGCACATCCACCTAATCATCGTCATTCCTGTATGTCTGAGTCTTCGAATATCCTCTTCCTTTACTGTCCAGGTCTCACTACCACACAGTATTACACCCCTAACACTTGCTGCATACAAAGACCCCTTAGCACATAGGAAGAGTCCTCTCAATGTCAGGAGGGGCAACAGCTCCTTGAACTTCTTCCAAACACCTCTCACCCTAGCCACAAAGCTAGCTCCAGCCCCACCTCCAGCACATAACATCTCTCCCAAATAACAAAACTCTTTCACACACCCAAGAGACTCACCAGCAAGTTCAATCCTTTCACACCTGACAATCTCCACCTGCTCTCCCCGGCAGGCCGCAAACATAAATTCAACATTATCTCGCACTCTACCTTTAATACCACTAGATCTCTTGTGCACCCACTAATCACAAACACAGCACAAGATGGAGTTATTTCCCATGCCCTTGTGGCAACTGGCACATGGCCACTCTCCCTCTTCTTTGACAGTACAGTACTGCCACCAACCCTAGATATGATCACTTTTGTTTTACCTGCATTTACTCTTAAGCCCTTGTGCCCCATACCATCCATATGTTTAAATCTAGAGCATATGATAAATACATCATTTGCAGAAAAGAGACAGGGCAACATAAGCTTAGCTCAAACCCTGTATAATAAAATTAGGTAAACTCACACACACACAGGTACCAAACTGCAAACCTTTTACATACTGCATAGTAATGAAGAAGCCTAGCCAAGATCTGAATGTAATGTTTTTCCAACAATTAAAGGATTGTTTCACTGTATATGCTGAGCTTCAATGAAATTGCCAAATATCTTTCATCCCCTTATCTCAAAGTTACTGTCCACTTATTGCCCCCATCTACTGCCTTCGTCCTTATTATATGTAGTAAATCACTTCTTTACTTAGAGTACAGTGAAAGGGGTGACTAAATATTATGAATAAATAAGGAAAATATTAACCAACAGGTGTGGGATGAGGAGTTTGGGAGGAATCTGAGTGTAAAATGGAGGAAGAGTAAGAAATTGTTTTGGAAGGAAGTAAAGAAAGTAAGACAGTGTGAAAGAGGAAATGGTAGGGGAGTGAAAGATGGGAATAATAGATTGCTTGTGGAGAAAAGAGAGAAATTGAGGAGGTGGAAGGAGAACTTTGAGGATTTGTTGAATGTAGAGAGTGAGAGCAGAGTGAGTATAAGTGGTTGGGGAATGGATATGAAGAAGAAGAGGTGAGAGGAGGGAGGATGAGATCAGTAGGGTGGAAGTAGTGGAAGCAATGAAGAAGATCAAGATGGGAAAGGCCCCAGGAATTGATGGAGTGTGTGGTGAAATGCTGAAGTATGGGAGTGAGATTGTTGTGGAATGGATATGGAAGTTGTGTAGATTGGCTTGGGAAGAGGGAAGGGTTCCAGAGGACTGGAAATCAGGTATAATTGTTCCTTTATATAAATGAAAAGGGGAGAGAGAAGTATGTGGTAACCACAGGGGCATTTGTCTTCTTAGTGTGACTGGAAAGATATATGGTACAATACTTATTGACAGGGTTAGGCATATAACAGAAGAGTTAGTTGGAAAAGAACAAGGGGGATTTAAGAAGGGAAAAAGGTGTGTAGATCAGATATTTGTTCTAAGATGTTCAGTGAAGAAGCATCTAGAGAAGGGAAAGAAAGTGTATGCTGTCTTCATGGACTTGGAGAAAGCTTATGATAGAATAGATAGGCAAGGTATGTGGAAGGTATTAAGAACATATGGAGTGGTGGGGAAATTGTTGAGTGCTGTGAAGAGTACGAAGGAGCTAGGGCTACTGTGCGAGTGGATGGTGAGCTAAGTGAGTTCTTTGATCTGAAAGTGGGACTGAAACAGGGTTGTGTGATGTCTCCATGGCTGTTTAACCCGCCGAGTCCCATCGACGTACGGTGTACGTCGCAACTTTTTTCCGCGGACAGACCCAACGATGTACACCGTACATCACGCAATTGCAAGGCCCATTGTGTGCACATTTTTCAACATTCGCGGGTGATTTTGGGTATGCATGTGTGGGAGACCTTCCTCTACCTGCTGTCAAGCAGGGTTACTGCCTGGCCCCTCCTAACCCCCCCTTCCCTCCCCCTCCCCCCCACACTGGGCAATTCACCTGTTAGCAGTAACCCAGCTAGTAAAGGTATGTTGCCCCACGGTCTCTCTAATAACGAAATTCACGGTGAAAGTGATTCCTGAGGTGGAGGACAAAGAAACAAAGAAGCTAGAGGTAGAAACAAACAGAAGTGATGAGGTGGTAATGTCGTATAGGAAGGTACTGGGGTTTTGGGTAAGTGAACAATGCTTATAAATGCCTATATTATTGTGAGAAAACCATTATAGACTTTTACTACACATAAGTTCATACCAAATAAATGAAATACAGTAAAACCTCGATATAACAGACTTCAGTAGACCGGAATTCGCTTTTATCGGACTCGAGGAGCTACCGGACTAAACTCCTATATATCGGAAAAAGTCCGATACAGCCAGAAAGCAGTCCGGACTGCCTGACAACTTCAGCTATGTTCACCACAATAAGACAAGTAAAAGACATGTTTTTCAGTGCACAATACAGTATTATTATACCATTTTGATTAATGTAGTGAAGGTAAAACACAGTACAATACTGCAATGGTGGTGAAAACTACCGATGCAATCCGGACTAATGTCTGATATATCGGAAAAAGTCCGGATTAGCAGGGGTAAGTCCGGATGTCGCTTTTATCGGAAAATAGCATATTTCAGACTGGCCTGAGCCCAAATTAGGCCGTTATAGTGAGGTCTTACTGTAAATATGTAATTTAAAGTGGTTTCAATTAGTCAACCCCTCCATAGATCGTTTTCTTAGCCAGGTACCCTGAAAAAGAAGGAAAAAGTAAGGTTGAGTGACACCTGTATCAACATTTTTTTACCTCAGGATCGCGATTTCATTGAGAATTTTCGATGTTTCTCACCAAAAGCAAAGGTTTCAGCCAAAAAGCAAAAAGTCGAAAATCGGTCGGGATCTGGGGGTAGGCTGGGTAAAAAAACGGTCGGGACTTGGCGGGTTAATAGCAATATACATGAATGGAATAGTAAAGGAGGTGCAAGGTAGGGCAATAGATGTGGGAGTGGCTCTAATGAATGAGGGTGAGATGTGGAAGATTCCGGTGTTGTTTGCTGGTGATACAGTATTGTTGAGTGAAGATGAATGGGAGTTGCAAGGTTTGGTGAATGAATTTGGGACAGTGTGTAAGAAAAGGAATCTGAAAGTCACTGTAAAGAAGAGTACAGTTACGGTGTTTAAGAGGAATGAAGTCACAGAATGCACAGTGAGGTTGGATGGTGAGGATATGGAGAATGTGAGTGCATTCAAGTACTTGGGTAGTGTGATGAGTAAGGATGGAAGTTTTCGGGATGAAATACTTGAAAAAGTACAGCAGGGAAGGAAGGTTGTTGGTTCACTGAAAGCGGTGATGAGAAATAGGGAGGTGAGTATGGAAGTCAAGAGGTCACTGCATGATAGTATCGGGATCCCTACCCTGACATATGGAAGCGAGGCATGGACCTTGCTAGAGGGTAACAAGTCAAGAGTTAGAGCAGTGGAAATTAGTTACTTGAGAGGAGCATATGGAGTGACATGGAGGGACAGGATGACGAATGAAGAAGTGAAGGAACGTTGTGGGGTTGATGTGGATGCGGTTGAGAAGATTAGGAGAAATACACTGAGGTGGTTTGGACATGTGGAGAGAATGGAGAATGAGACTGACTAAGAGAGTGTATGCAGGTGGGGTGGAGGAGGGAGAGGGAGGGGAAGACCGAGGATGAGGCGAAGGGATGGAGTTGAGAGGTATATGAGGGAGGGGGGAGTGAGCTAGGGGGAGGGTAGGCAAATGGTGGGTGACAGAGCGACTTGGAGGAGTTTTGTCTGCGGCCACCGTTTGCAGGATTAGGGTGTCAGGCTATAGATAGATAGATAGATTTTCCACTTATTTCGACAGCATGTGTACAGTATTTACATACATAAACCCACACAGCCACCAAATTTACACACCACCAGTACACAGTATACCTCATTCTCAACTCGCTGCTTTTGGCCTTCAATTCTCTCTCTCTCTCTTGCCCAATTAGTGTTATAAATCCTTAATGATTCTGAGTGAGACTATTAAGCTGCAAAACACTGTCAAAGTATCATCATTCTTTCACACAGAATCAGGCAAAACAATGAACAAAATCCTCAAAAAAAGCCATTTTAATGTTTTTTCCATTCATATCCGCTATCGCAATAATAACAGTAAATATCAGTATCAGTTCCGTATAAGAAAAATGCAAATAACGGTGATAGATCGATTCAGTGAATTGTACTGATTACAACACTACAATCAGGTGATGATTTTCAAAGATCACAGCACGCACTTTCTCAATATGATTGTCATCTGTTGACATGGAAGGTCATCCAGATTTGAGGACATCTTCGGTGGATGTTCTTTACATTTTGAAATGCTGGAACCACTTGTGACATTGTGTATGACTCGAACAACCCTGCTCATAAGCCTGTTGCAACATTTACAAAGTCTCTGAAAAATTTTCTCCATCTGAAACAGAACTTCACACAAACACTTCGCTCTTCATGATCCTTCGATGTTTAACTTGCAACATATCACCAAGTGCATTAACCACTTAACCGCGGGCCGTCACTTTTGTGACGCTCAGAGGCGATGGCTCGAGCCGTGGGCCATCAGTTGGGTGCCTCTGTTTTCTTTTTAAGCAGCCAGGGCGTTCAAAATATAAATATATATGAAAAATTTTAGAAGACTGAGTGATATTTATATCACTCAGGCTAGTTTTGGCCAATATTTAAAAAAAGTAAGTCACAGCGTGAATTACCACCGGTGGGAAGTGCCAGGACCGCCTCCCACAACCCCGCCGTTTAGGGGTTAAATATACATTCACTCAAGCACGCATACCTCGATGACAGTGACATCGCGTGATACAACTAGTGTTAGACTAAAAGCTCAAAGTCACTGCTACACAGCATTCCTATCGTGACCACACTACGTTGGTTCAATGGCGGGCTACTTAAAACGTTCGGTTTTTTTCTGGACTGACCTCGCAGTACCGCCACCAACCTCAGATATCATTATCTGTATTTACTCTTAAGCCCTTGTGCCCCATACCATCTCTCCACTTCCTAAATCTTTCCTCCGCCTCCCTTTCATTCTCTGCAGTCAACAGCAAATCATCAGCATACAACATCTCCCACAGGAGTCCATTTCTGAAATCACGTAAGACGGCTTCAAGTACCACGATAAACAACAAGGGACTTAAAACTGACCCCTGATGCACACCAACATCCACAGAAAACTCGTCACTCAAATCTCCATTCACCCTTACCTGGGTGTGAGCACCCACATACATGGTCATAACCACCCTAACCAGCCACTCCTCCATCCCAAGCTTTCTCATTGGTAACTTCATTACCTCTCTGGGGACTCTGTCAAAGGACTTCTCCAGATCAACAAAAACAAAGGACAGTTCCCTTTTCTTTCCTAGCTATATATTTTCTCTGAAGCTGTCGAGCAGTGAATATGGCATCAGTGGTCCCCCTGCCTGGCATAAACACAAACTGCATCTCATCAATATTCACTCTTTCTCTAATCATACCTTCCAGAACTCTCTCCATTACCTTCATTATCTGATCTAAAGGCTTTATACCTCTATGTTTCGGGTTACATTTTATCTGAGCAATCACAAATTTTTGCTATTACACAAAATGACACATCTCAGTAATTAGCAATCTATCAAAAACATTTTCACAGTCCTCCACATCAGTATTGTAATTAGACTCATAGTCATAATCAGAGTCTTCAGCCTGCTGAACCAGTCTATGGTTCAGTATAGATGGTGATGGGTCAACTGCATTGTCTTCAGCAGCCACAACATCTGTTGCATATTCCTGATCCTGGTTGCCTTCATCATTTGGCATGAAGTCATCTTCAGACAGTACTTTCAAAACATTGGCAGCTGATATCCAATCAGCTGCCAATGTTTTGGAAGTACTGGCTGAAGTAATCCTGATCTCAATCCCTTGGCAGTATGTCCACAGTATCCAGAGCAATTTTCACTTGCTGAAGTAATCCTTGCAGTAATTCACAAGTTGAATTTGTAACCCTATATTCCAAGATGTGTATTCCATGTGCTGTTCCAAACAAATGTTGAAGTTTTTTTTTTTTTTATGTAATAAGGCTTAATGGTTATCACCCACAATAAAGGGCACTGGGCCAAATAAGAATACATAGTCCACACCATGGTCAAGTCCAAAAGCATGGGTGAGACAACTCACAAAATCACAAACAAAGGTCGTAAGAAGACAGGCAGTAGAGGCATTAGAGTGAACTTGCAGTAGATGTAGAGTCAGATTCAAAGAGAGACTGCACCACCTGGAAGACACAAGCGAGGATCTTCACCACATTGGGGTCCCGGATAGCCTCCATGGACCCCTGGCGCAGCTCAGTAAAGGATAGCAAGGCCCGCCGGAAGTCCCCCTTTCGTGAAATCATCCTTGGTGGAAGCCAAACGTGAATCATCCTCATACCCTCATAAACGGCAGAGGAAGGTGACCATCTCCACCCCATCCAGGGTGGCAAAATCCACCCAGGTGTGACAACGAATCGGACCAGTAGGCTCCCGGTTTGCCTGGAACAGACCCGCAGATGGAGTAGACTCCACTTCGCTGGGCACCACAGGAGATACAGGGGCGGCAGGAACAACAGCCGCAGGCAGTTAACAGCGAGCCGCATCCCCAACTTCCATGGGCACGATGGGAGGTGGTGACAGAGCAGACTGGCGAGAGACACAGCAGCCCTTCAACCGGAGTCCTGTAGGAGGAGTAGAGGGCTGCAGCTGCAGCACCCTCGGGACCAAGGTGGTGGGGGTCACAGGAGGTCCTGTACAATGACAAGGGGCCCTCCTCCTAGGCCTCCTCCACACCACATGTGAGGAGGAAAATGACTTGGGAATGGAAATGGCAAGGAGCCCACTTGCCTGGAAGATGGCAGGCAGGCGCTAAGCGAGGACTGCCAAAACCCCCTCTGAGAAAGCCTTGGAAACCTCCACACACATGGTGATGATGGTAGAGGCAGAGGAGGCAAGAGAATTAGACCGAGGCTGATGACGGTGCCGATGACGACGGAGGAAAGCCCTACACCACCTGACCTGCAGGGCTGGTGACAGAGGCAGATGCAGGACCCTTGGCTCCCTCCTCCAGGGTAAATTCCACCACCTCTCCAGCACCAACCAAAGGCACAGGGTGGGAAGGGTTGGGGGCCACAATGGACGAATGATGGACAAAAAAGTCGCCCCCCCCCTCATCCCGGCAAGTCAGGAAGCCGAACCCCTTCCGTACGTGGTGGAACTATTCTACCTGGCCCAAAACCATAGCAGCCATACTGCCAAAAAAAGATGAGGTGAGAAGGTGAAGTGAAACTGCTGACCCCATATGTCAGCCTCGCTCGTTGGGTGAGAAAGCAGTTAAACATGGAGGTGGACTGAACTCTCACTCCTTCATACTCTTGTTCATGCATCCAGAATGTTCCACAACATTTAAATTTTTCAGGAAAGATGTAGATCAGAACAGGTATGTTCCAGAATATTCCAGGGCATTTAAATTTCTCTGGAAAGATGTAAAACAGAAAAGACATGCACCTTCTGGAACATTCCAAAAAATACAAGTGCCAGCCAGAAAAACCCAGACAATTTTGTCAAAAAATTGTTACTGGTCCACTCAGACTAGTGGCTCCAAAATTTTACTAGTCCAACACAGAATTTACTAGTCAGTGACTAGATGACTAGTGTTAAATCCCAGTCTGTAATTAAGCATATCTTTACTTAACCCCTCCGTGGCTGTGGGTCCGGAATTATACGTGCACCCCAGGCCAACGCCAGGGCCATTTTCTGAAGTTTCGAAAATTGATTTCCTTTTTCTTGCCATATTGAAGAGAGAAAGTCAAGAGACACCTAACAGTGCAAATCCCAGCTTCCTAGACTCATTCTGGGGCTTGCAATGGAGCCTGGAACTCGCAGAAATATCGGCAACTGATATCCACAATCATAAGCTGCGCCTCGCTGCAACATCGCACATGTTATCATTTTTTTTACCCCCCAAAACAATGCGAATGGTGATGAAATGTTGCGCATATATTAGATATGATATAGAATTATTTCAGTACATAATATGTTAGGATTGGCTAAAAAAAAAAAAAAGAATATTTTTTCACTTTTTTTTTTTAATGTTAACAGCAGGTTCGAGTTATTTTTTACGTTATCGTTGGGCCCATGCTTGGAAAAGGGAGTGAAAGGGTTGAATTTTCAGTCCTAAATGAGAAAATTGCCCGTCCCCCTAGGCTAGGTTCTCCCAGGGGGGAAGAAAGTGGAGGAGCAGATCCGATTGGGAATGGGAGAGTTGAGTCGCAGCCTGCCACTTCCACACCACGTGAATGGCTAAAAATAGAATCATAATGCAGTTTCAAAACTACGAATAAGTCTAATTATTACGAACAGAGAGTCAGTGCAGAAATAAATACGTTTACAGACGGGAAAAATGTATTTTTTCCGTAGAAACATGTTTACCTTTCTCAATCATTTTACCTTGTTATTTTCGCAATACTGTATATGATGCTGTCTATCTGTCGTGAGTTTGGGAAAGTATGATATTTTCTGCCTGGATAAGGATAAAGAGTACAGCTCGATGTTTCCCAACACTTTACACGGTCAGAATTGCGAAACGACCTGCCATTCGCACCTCGCACTAGCTGATTGGCAGGAAGGGAAGGAAGTTCTTTCCACCCACGAAAGCATCAAGTGAACACAGAAAATTTCCCAGTTATGCTTGTAAAAGGCAAAGGATATGTAAAATGATTAAAAACAGTGTAACAAACCTGAGCAAACAGGTAGAGATACCAAACAAAAATTAATTTTTCTTTTATTTCCATGTCTTTTTTGTTTATGCCTGTGTTTATTTATAATCATAAACAGGGTGGTTGTGTGTGTTTTGCAAGGGAGGAGAAATATGATATTTTCTGTGTGGGTCGAGATAATAGGTGTAACTATGTGTGTTTAGGCATGGACACGAGCAAAAAAAATGTAAATCCACTCGTCACGGCAGCAGGTGGTGAACTGACAAACGAGGTGTGAGAGCGAGAAGTGAAGGTCAGTCTCATGTCCCATGTTTGTTCACTTCCTGAAAGTTTTCAAAGTTTTCTGCAGGTCACACTGCATCAAATGATCCAAACCAGCACAACAAACCTGAGCAAGTAGGTAAAGAAACCAAGACAAAAATGCATTTTTCTCTTATTATCGTCTTTTTTGTTTTTGCCTGTATTAATTCATAATTGTAAACAGGTGGTTGTGTGTGTGTTTTGCAAGAGAGGACAAAGAGGATAAATGGGAACTGGTGTGGTAACATGAAGGGCATGCAATGAACACACACACACACACACACACACACACACACACACACACACACACACACACACAGCATCTCAGAAAGATTTTTGGTGAGGTTGAGGGTACCATGAGTTGAAAACGAATAACTATACAGATACTTGGTACTGTCAACTTGCATACCGTATATCACGGGTTTGTTAGTCACAATTTTCTAATTCCCAGTACTTTTCCAGCCAAACAACGATCACTTTGTACGCTGCCGAAGCCAATTTGATATATGCAGTCACTGTCCCAAGTGACGCATTTCCAAGGAGTTTTCCAGGTCGTGGCGTTGTTTACGCTAGTCGCAGCCAGAAGCCAATCATAGTCAAGAATGACAAGCCAATCATAGCACTTCCCACCCATGCCTAGCGGTAAGCGAGCACATTAGTCCACCCTGTTGTTCCCACTACTATCACACTCGCCTTGTGCTGAGAAGCCACAGTGTGCTTCAAGCCTAGGAACCCCTCCTCCATCCACTTAAGCATTGTCGTCAGTCAGAGTCAGGATAGAACCTTATAATACTGTATTGTTCATTCCCATTAAATACCAGTACATGCATTACATACTGTTCTGAAAGGGTGTTAGTGTTCGCCGGTAACTAGTCGGGTGTAAGTATGGTGGAAGGGGGCAACTTTGATGAGAGGTTAGCAGGGCTCTTGTTTGGCGAACCACAACTCGCAAATGCGAGTATCTTTTCCCTTCGGCGGAAAATTTTTACATGCAAGTCGCTTTTTGGCGACGAAAATATACATCCACTTCAAAACCCAGTAAACTGCAAAATAAGTAAGTCTCACTTAAACGACCTGCCTCTCACAACCCAACCCCTCGTGTTCACACTTCTCTTCCGTACCCAACTGTCTCCTCAGTTCTCTCAACATGTCCATACCATCTCAATGTACACCTCCTCTTCACAATGCCAATAAATTCAAGTCTTCCTCTCAACTCTTCAGTCACAACTCTAGCCACCCCAGGCCTCACATCCAACGATGCACTACACATCATTCTAATCACTGTCCTTTCTCTACAAATGAAGCCTACGTACCCTTAGAAATACAGTAATCCCTCCACTATTCGACGTAATAGAGCCAAAGGCATGTCCGGACAGTAGTCTTGTCCGAATATTGGGCCTGAAGCTCCAGCACAGGTCATTCATGACCCTAACCTAACCTAACCTAAATCAGAAAACTACCTTCCTACCGGACATGTATAGCACTTATTTAGGTCCTTTTTCACATAAATAATGCACACAAAGCATGAATTAATTGAATTTTAACCAAAAAAATGATGATTTAGAGGTGAGTAAGCCATAGGTGGTCAGAACTTGCCAGGGCCCAGATACTCAAACGTCGTCATAAGTTATGACATGGTGACTCTCGTAACGAACTTATGATGTCATATCTTATGACATGCCTACGACATCGTAAGTCTCTGATACTCAAAAAATCTTTATGATATCGTAGGCTAGTCATAAGGGAGTTCCCGAAAAGCTCGCTAGAGGGCCACAGGGCACCAGCTGAAAGACTCTCCGCCAATAGCAACCCGTGTTTCTTGACGTAAGAGCCAATAAGAACTGAGAAACACAGGAAAACAACAGCTGATAGAAGATAAACACAGAGTGGCTTGGCTGAGAAGTTAATCGGCGTAGTAGGTGCTTCAGTGGCGAATATTGTGAAGAGAAAATAGTTATGGAAGGCCTTCCCGCAAAGAAGCCATATGTAGTAATACAGTAGTTTATTTTTGTTGTCTGCCTGACTGGGCAGACCTGCCAATCACAGCAAAAGCTTCTGTGGGGTTGTTCCACAGGCACAGAAGCAGTATTTTACTCCTGAACGTTAGGTTATGGCTCGGTTATCTTCATTAGTAAAATGAAATTAATTACTAATATATGTCTCACTGAAGAGAAATGGCTTAGAATTGTCTAAAATATCGAAGAAATGATCAAAATCTCCAAATTCACGTGAAGTGAACCACAGAAAATTGACCGATTTTCGTAGGTTTGAGTATGGTTTGTTAAGGTTTTATAATCCTACCTTGGTACTTTAGCGTACAATAATGAGTAACTCACCCAGTAAAAAGGTGTCTCCAAACTGACCAGCCTGGAAGCGATCTCTCAGAGGACAGTTGGCCCAGATGAAAGAATCATGTGTACTCCCTGGATACTTGGCTGAGTAACTGGTGATGAGGTGGCTGCTGTTGCACACTACCTGTATGTTCAGTGAATGGTACTGCTTCCGATTGAGGAAAATATACTTCATTTCATCTGGTGCTTTGATAGGGATATGGGTACAATCAATAGCTCCAATGACTCTACGAAAGCCACTGATTCTACTAAAATTTTGGACAGTACTGTTGATTTCTACAGCACTAATTGGCATTTTTATTTCTCTTCTGGCTTTCATACTGAGAACACTAATAACTCTGCTGATCATTCTGCTAACACTGGGTTGAGCTACACCTGCAAAGTCTCCAATTACATTTTGGAAATTGCCACTTGCAAAAAATCTTAAGGCAATCATTACTTGGGTACGCACTGGAACCTCAATGTTCTCCTTTCCAAATGAGGTCTAAGTTCATCACAGAGTCTTATTAATTCTTGGAGTGGGAATCTATACACTCTTAAAGGGTGTTCATCACTAACGAGAAGTGGGTCCCTGTACCTTCTTTCTCGACGTAATTGGCGATCATGTATGTATGTAGCCACTAATTCCATCCTGCTAATCACTACGAGTAGGCAGCCTAAGCCTGACAAGAGCTCACTCAGCTATCCTTTGATCACAGGGAATTCACTGTTTGTACGAGTATAAATGGTGCTGACTGTTGCTGCTAAATAATATCATATGATCCACAATGTCAAAGTAGATAAACTCACTTTGAGGCACAATAGTGTTTTCTAGAGAGCAGAAGGCTTCCATACAAGTCACGCTATAGATGTTTATCCACGCTCTTTCCGGGTTATGTTTCGCTACGACACCCTCCGAGGGTGTCATAAGATATGACAGTATGTTATGACGTGACGTCACAAGATGGCGTCGGAAATGTTTTGAGTATCGACGGAGGTGGCAGTTATGACATCCACGGGCGAGATATGACTGTCATAGCGAGATACAACAGTCGTAAGTGTTTTGAGTATCCGGCCCCAGCATAGTATAAGTAAGTATCGGACATGGAAATCATCTTTTCTCACATTTTATGCACTAAATTATTGGATACAAAGCATCAAATACAGTAAATGATGTAAACTGTTACCAGAAAAATGGTTAGGTTAGGTTAGGTTAGGTTATGACTGGACATGAAATTCACTGGCATTCACCATTTTCATAGCTGGTGCACTTAAAAACCATGCATGAAAAAATTAAACTGAAAGCAGGAAATTATGATTAACATTTAGGGAAATTTTTTAACACATTCACAGCATGCTGAAAACAGGTTAGACATGAAAATCATTATGTAAATCATCTTGCACAATAATCAAAGGCATTCACCTTTTTCATAGCTGGTGCACTTTAAACCATGCATGAAAAAATTAAATTAAAAGCAGGAAATTATGATTAACACAATGGTTAGGCGGTTAGGTTAGGTTATGACTGGACATGAAATTCACTGGCATTCACCTTTTTCATAGCTGGTGCACTTAAAAACCATGCATGAAAAAATTAAATTGAAGGCAGGAAATTATGATTAACATTTAGGGAATTTTTTTAACACATTTACAGCATGCTGAAAACAGGTTAGACATGAAAATCTTTATGGTAATCATAGGTTAGGTTAGGTTAGGTTATGACTGGACATGAAATTCACTGGCATTCACCTTTTTCATAGCTGGTGCACTTAAAAACCATGCGTGAAATAATTAAATTGCAAGCAAGAAATTATGATTAACATTTGGGGAAATTTTTTAACACATTTACAGCATGCTGAAAACAGGTTAGACATGAAAATCATTATGGAAATCATCTTGCACACAGTTTATGAATGAGATTAATGATATGGAAAGAACACAACAAGGAATTTTGATGAAGTTAGGGTACTTACGAAAAAGAAGCCGCCTTCCTGATGTAATAACCCACTCTATCATCTCAGACTCTGACAGGAAGACCCTGCACCTGACACACCTTTGCAATTGACAATCACCAGCACTTCTCACCAACACTTTCCACAACATTTTTTTTGCATAACTGGGATCACATCACTTCACTGCACTGTACATAACAATAAATTCCCGTGTGGTCTAGTGACGAGTCCTGGAGAATTTAGTCGCTGTCAGAGTCCGAGATGAGCTGACGGAGGCGGCGTAGGGGCCTCTTGGTGGGACGTGGTGATACGCTATCCACTGCAGAGGACTCCGAAGATAGAAGCAAACTAACATCCAGTGGTGACTCCGCCGTACCTGATGTGCTGGGCTGTGGCTCGGAGCTAGAAGGCCTGTCTTGGTGAGATGATGGTGTAGAGCGAGGGTTGACGACGGCAGGGTTGACTGGCCTGAAAAAACTGTCAATGGTCGATTGACGCAAGGAACGACGATTTTGACGATTAATGATGCGCTGCCTGAAAGCTCGCAGTCCAGGTGTTCTAGGTAGTCAAGGACGAACTCCACATATTCCCGGAGTGTGCCCAGCCTGGGGCTGGTTGGGGTAGTTGCAAGCTGTGAGGAGTCCGCATCATCGTTGCTGTCCTCGTCGGAATCTTCCTGCTGAGTACTCGGACCGGCAACAGTAGATGCAATCTCAGTATCAGACATGATCTGATACCCAGGATCGCCCTCGTCGTCATCCAACCACTCGCGCACTTCGTCGACATCCACATTGTCTCCACCCGCACGAAGCCTTGCATGGAAGTCATCCACGTCAAAACCTACAAAATCGTGCACAACGTCACTTCCTTGAAGCAGCCGAGACCAACCATTTTCTAGTCTTGACAGAGACTGGCCCAGTTGTAGATGGCAGACTTGAGGTTGTATCGGGGAAGGTTTTCGAGAGATTTTTGTCCTCGCATGTCTCGTCCTTCCCTGCGATCGTCCTTGTCCTCATACACAACCATCACCTCGTCTAAAAACTTCCGTCGGTATAGCCTCTTCGTTGCCACAATCACTCCCTGGTCCATTGGTTGGATGAGAGCAGTTTTATTAGGTGGCAAAAACAGACACCTTATCCGACCATTCTCAGCAACCAAGTCCTTCTCAGACCGATGCGCAGGTGCATTGTCTAGAATCAGGAGGGCCTTTATCTGGTCTCGTGGGATTTTCAGTGTCTCCGTCTGATAACGAATGACCTCCTTTACAAAGTGTTGGCGGAACCAATTTCTGAAGATCTTGGTTGTGAACCAAGCCTTCAGAGAATGATACCACACGACAGGAAGGGCATCCATTA
>JAGKTI010000670.1:89518-118859 GCA_018397915.1 Birgus latro | reverse complement strand
CTCTCTCTCTCTCTCTCTCTCTCACTCTCTCTCTCTCAGGATCTTACCTTGCCGAACTCTGGGACAGTCCTACAAACGCCACTGTCACTGAACTACTTACCGACTTTCTGAGGGACTGACTGAAATGAGTTCTTTGCAATCCCTGTAGAGCCTCCTAAACAGCTACAGGTGCCTTCCAAGTCCGACATCTCGAGATTACTCCCAGGGGCTTGAGTTACAAAAAAAAACAAAAGAGAGAGAGAGAGAGAGAGAGAGAGAGAGAGAGAGAGAGGGAAAAGTCTTCTTATAAATACTTTAGGATGATCTGTGAATGAGCTATCAAATTCATAGTAGCCCTTTTTGAGTTAGGGTCAATCTGCTTAAAGATAATTCTAAAATGGGACTTAGTTATATCTACCAAAATTCTTAAGTTCAGGATTTTATAAACATTTTTATAATTTTTATGAGCATGAAATCAAATTCATAAAGTGGCCTGTTTATTATCAATTCATGGCCAAAGACTCGAGTGTTGAATACTAAAGAGTTCGGCAGTTCTAGTTTATTCCCAAAATTTCGACAGCTATTTCTTTATTTTCAGGATTTTGACAGCCCTTCTTTACCCCCAACATTGTGAATGCCACTGTTACTTCCAGATTTTCAACAGCCATTTCATTGACTTCCAAATTCTGAACGCCATCCACCTGACTTTCCAGGACCTGGTAGCATCCATAAACAGTACTGGAAGATGTTTCAGCTGCTGGACTGCCTAGGGTTCAAGGTTTGGTTCAGCGAGAAGAATCCCGTGAGGGGACTGCACTACCTCCTCAACGGAAAGGTTCGGGCCTGCTGCTACGAGGTGGTGTGGGCTAGGGATAGGCAGTGGTGAGAATGGGAGAAATGGGAACGAAATAGAAAAAAAAAAATGGGAAGTAATGGAATGATATTATGGAAAATGAGTCTGGAGGACGAAATGGATGGTGGGGGGGGGGGGTGAGAGAAGGGGAAGAAATTGGGGGAAAAAAAAAAAAGAGTGGGAGAGAATTGGACGAAACAAAACGGGACTGCGAGAGATGGATACGAAACAGGGCGAAACAGGACGAAGCTGGATGACATGCAATGAAACGGACAGAAACAAGGGGAGATGTGGAACGAAATGGGACAAGATGGGAACGAAATAAGACGAGATGGAACGAGATGGAACGACAACCAGGAGGGAATGAGAAGAACCCAGTGATGGAGCCTACACTACAGTCTTCATGGCGGAGTGCGGACGTGGTGTTACATATGAGGATGAACTGAAAGCAAATGAGACGTCACGATAGGAGAGAGGCAGTCTGGTGATAGGATGCCCTTTTCACTTTAACTTGGCTGAAAATTACTGCCCGCCATCCTGAGAGCTGAGATATAGCAACAGATTAACACTTAAGTATGATGCTAGTCATAAACAAATACTATGGAAAGGAGGCAGACCCAGATATTTAAATGCTCTGTTACTTAGCTACACGAAATAGGGCAAACGGACGAAAATCTCGAGGTGAAAGTATAATAAGCGTAATCTGAGGTCGTGTGAGTTTGGACCTTATTCTCGACATGTTAAATTTCGTAAAATCTCTTCCCCAGCTATATCTATTCGGGGCAAGCCATATCCATCTTAACTTCCAGAGCCTCCTTTGACTTACTTTCAGTTGAATAAAATCTTCCAGTGTCAGTCTAACTAAAATAGTAGGTTAACGCGACCACGAGAGGGTTAATGGAGGCGGCATCAGCATTCAGGCTCCTAAAATTCACTCTTATCTAAATGAAATAGTCTGTCGTTGGCTGGAATAAGAGACCAATGATCCCCCGACCACGAGAAGGTTAGAGGGATAATCACAGCCTTCTCCTTGGCGCTTTATTATTCGTATTACGCACAAACATTCTCTTCTATAATATTTACGTCTTTTATTATCAACTTAATTTGCGTCAATAAGGTACAACGAAGACGGAAGGTGTAATATAAATAACAAATTGCCAAGGAAGAAGTGCTACGAAGCCCCCTACACCACCTGCAATACACCCCTCAGCTCGTCAGTCATACTCTAGTCGTCACTCCTGTTTCGTTGACAAGTAACTGAGGGTCATAGTGTGAAAACTGAGACCGCTAATATGTGGAGAAGCCTCGAATTTTGTACAATAATTTCTGAGGTACTTGATTATGATAGGACATGCCTGACCTCCCCATGTCGTTGCTGCTTCCATACTTTAATCTGGGATGCAGGCCAATCGCATCTAACAATTACTGGTGTTCCCTAAATGACCGTCAAAATTTAGAGACTTCCTCATACCTTATAGCTCTCAGTTTTGACATGGCCGCGCGTCTGTTTATAGGCCATTCCGTGGGTTATATTTTTGTTGAATTTGATTTCATAGCGCTTATTCTGACCGATTTCTTTTTCTGCATATCAGACCTGAAAATCCTCTTGTATGATACTATTGCATGTTCTGTCGATATTATATAGAAAGATTAGTAGCATAGAAGAGAATTAAGTCTCAGGCTTCTACACTCATTCTCAGTTGAATCCGTCGTCTTTCGTTAACTGAAGTAGAATTAAAATGTCCCGGCCATGAGAGGTAATGGTGGCTTGTTTACCTTAGGTGCTATGAAATCTCTGTCAGTGAGGAAACGACTATACAGACACCATTTACTTATTTATTTATATTATTTTTTTTACGTGCCATATTTACTGTATATTCACCAGTTCGACGGCGCTTTGTACATTTTATTCTTGCTATCTCCAGACAACTATATTCGGTATAGAAAAGACTTATCCAGAGAAGAGGGGGAGGTTATACAAAGCATCCATTTCCCCCTTTCATTACTAATAACCTCCAAAAAATCAGTAAAATCGTCTGGGTATATATAAAAAATAAAATACAAACAACGTCGTCTGATTTTAGGTATTGCTGTGAGTATGAATTGTGTGTTTTTGTTGATATGTTTTGATTTCCACCCGAACTAAACACTGCTAATGTAAATTCCAAACTTTTCGCTATTTGTCCACCTCTTATATTTTACCCAAAGATTCCATTCAAAAAGCTGAATTTTCTTATATTTCTTTCATATAATTTAAGGCATTAGGCACAATGAATGTAAGGGTAAATAACTGAAATCTGTATAAAGACCATTTTAGCTTTATCAGTTTCATATTTTAGACTATTTTTCTGCATAAAACTTTTCACATACAAGATCTGCCTATTTCACTGCGTCTACTTCAGTCTTAAGGCATGTCTGTCACTTTTCTTCCTGAAACATTATGTAAAAAAATATATATCTTTGGCTACAGAAATACAGTAAGCTTCTCCCGATTTAGGAATATTAGTCAGCAGAGAAATTTGAAACAGAAGAGGTGAAATATCAGGCAAAGTTTCGTCCCTAACTACTGTACGAATATATTCACTCCAGTTGTGAAAATAAAGTAAATCTTTAATTATAAAAATTCGTGCCACAACTAGGCAGGTATAGATTCAAAATTTCTGCAGAAATATCACAGCCAAGTAATTGGTTCCAAATGTATTAATATTTTGCATCTTTCCATACAGCCTCCAGAAGAGGAAAGCAAGATAATACATTTCATACATTAATTACCATATTAAGAGTGACAATAGGAATATCATGGACATATTTCAAGGAGGGTATGAGAAACAGACAACTTATCTGTAAATATTTATTCTGCATGACAGTGATGATGTTTTAAACCCTTAGCACACTCTGCTTTGTCGTAACTTATGATGGGTGGCTTACAAATCTACCTATATTTAGAGTTTTGACTGGGGAAATAAAAAGTTATCCAGATGACACTAATTCCAAGATGCTGGTTATTGCTAGGAATATCCTCGTAAGCTTTGTGATACTGTTGATATTTACAGATTTTTTTTTTTTCCAATGGGTTTGTATGGAACATATGTGAATTTTGCTTTTTGAGGATGGACAGTCAAACATGTCTGAGAACCAGGTAGGTTTCTTCCAGACAGTATGCACTCTTGATGCAGATTCAGTGACATTCCATATGAGATCTCTGTAGGGATGATCATGCATTGGGGTAAGGCAATCTCGTTCAGAGACATCCCAGTGATATGCTTCTGTTCCACGCTGCCTATCAAAGGAGTTTGCGGATAAAAAGCCAAGACTAGGAGAGACCATTGAATGCCCAGCTCCAGCTACATCATCCCTACGGAGTGACTGAGCCGCGGATATCGCCAGCTTAAGAAGGCTCCTGCTGACGAGATGCGGGGCTCAGGAAGACGGGCGCGGTTGAAGTCGCCCATCGTCGTTTCCGTGCACTGGTAGCCACGGATGTATAGTAGTTGCCCGAAATTCCAGTGGTGGTGGTGTTTACTGTCTGGGAAGATGTCAGTAGGTGTGTGAGGGGGCTGGTGGGTGGTCTGTAGCTGCTCCTCAACCGTTTAGTAGAATTCGTCATCAAAAGCGGCCCTCTTCATTGCCCGTCTCACCTGTGAGAGGGAGGTAAAATTCATGTCCAGATGTCAAATTTGTATGCAAGTGCTTGCATATATTTAATCCTGCATTTTAATGCAAATAACTTTTTACTGACTGTACAAAAAAATACTTATGCTGTGAAATATATAATGTAATTTACTTTTTTTTTTTTTCAAAATCTGCTTTATATGGCTGGGAAAATTCAAGAAAATTATGACAATTATTCTGAACAACAAATACTGTATGAACGGACTGATGCAATTTTTCATTTATTTCAAACAGCATCTCCTATTCGTGCAACTGAATATACTATAAGTTTAAAGGTAAGTACATTATATGAATTCTTAAAAATATATCAAATCTAGAAAAACATTACATTACATACTGTTGCTTCAAGTGTAAGAATGAAGTGTTAGCATGTACAGGCAGACTACATGCTATTAAAACGTCCTACCAAAATTAGAAATTAAATAAAAATAAGCAGGACAAGGATCACAGAAGGACGACGGTGGCTTAATTGTGAGGAGAATCAGTGACCACTTCAGGACCAGTGCAAGGTCACCCACACCAACTTCATATGAAAGGGTCACAGAAAGATAGAGTGTGTCGCATTCTTGACTATGCTGTGAGGTCAGAACGTTTCGGGAAGAGCTGAAACAACGTAAAAGAGTTGGAAGGATTTAAATGGGGATGTTTTGATAAAGTTCAGGCATTACAGAGGGAGAATGTCTTAAACAGTGTCGTATAAAAACAAAGTTTAAAAATTTAAAACCGAGTTGGAAAGATCTTAAAAGGATCAGTAATGTTACAAAAGGTGCTGAAGTGTTTTAAAGGATTTACATTAATAGAGAGAGAGAGAGAGAGAGAGAGAGAGAGAGAGAGAGAGAGAGAGAGAGAGAGAGAGAGATTGTAGAGTCTGTTGGGTACTGCAAAAGGATTTAAAAAGCTTTTAATGGAGTTGAAATGTTTTTACTGGAAGTTACAGTTTTTTAAATAAATCGTATGAAAATAAAAAAGTCAAAATATATTTAAAGAGTCATCATGGTTAAACAGGATTTTTATTTTCTTGAATAAGATTAATTTAAGAAATAAGTGTGAAAGTTTTAACAGGAATGAAAGAATTGCTGAATTAACTAATTAATTCACAAATGAAATTATTTTAAATCAAAACAATGCTCAAAGGAACAGAGCTTTCAATAGTGTCAAAAGCTTTTAAAACAAATCCTGAAGGAAGTCAGACTAAGACAAAGACAATTTAAAAGCTTCACAATATTTCAAGAAATCCGATTGTTTCATAGTGAAAATTATCTGTTATTATTAAACAAGAATTTAAACCCCTTTAAAGACAACGTCCTGCTTTACACTGCAATCAAATATCTTAAAAGTAAAAAGTTCCCCAAATGTGGCCAGAGCGTTGTACTGACATTCAGAACTATTCAGAGCAGTCAGAATGTTCAAAAATTATTACAGTAAGGCATAAGGTGTTTGAACAGCGGTGAAGCTGATTTAATGAATGTGACAAAGAACGTAACTTCTGACATGCTAAGAGTGGGCAGAGTAATGGTGAGTCAAAAAGTGTTGGTGATATTTGACGCAGACGCTGATGTTGGTATGGTAAATTCGGTGATTTGGAGATTCAAGTCAACAAAAGGAATATCGATGCTCAAAAAATCCATGTAAGTGGCTCTAAGCGATGTTTTTACAATCATCTTAGTCTTGTTTAATAAAATCAACCTTTGCAGTACATGGACATCTTGTTTTGTTTATCTGTGCAACTTCCAGACGTAGATCTGGTGGTAGTCACGTTCTAACCTCAAAAGGTGCTTTAGAAATTACCAGAAATAGAAAGGTTGCCTACACCTTCACCATGTCCTTTTTAATAATATGGCCATTGGACACCTAATATAATAGCTAAAAAGGGACAAAATGGCTAAGATAAATATTAAACTGGTAATGATAAGACTATTGAAGATAATGTTGAAAAATATATATCATGCTGGACAAATCACACTCTTCTTGTGACCCCTTCAATAATACTATCAAACAATTACGGGTCTAGTTCTGAAACCACTATCAAAAACTCGTAATCTTTTTTTTTTAGTAATAAAATAGCCGAGCTGATGACTAGGGAATGTAAAACTTGTATCTAGTAGTGTTTCAGATATTAATGTTGGCTAATATCTTATGTAATACGGGTCTCTAATATCATACTGCTAAAAGTATAGATTAGAGGAGACCTGGCAGAATTTAAAGTCATAAGTGCTACAGTCACTTTATACAGGATACAATCAGTCAGTCAGTAACAGTTATTCAGTCAGGTAATCACGTCTCCGCCAACAGGTATGCCACCCTTGTTATAGATACTTAGATTTGCACAATTTTATAATTTCCTCTAAAACCAAGTTCAATATCGATGAAGGATAAAACATTCTGAGGGCATTTCACATAGATCAGGAAAGGATATATACTGTATATATATATATATATATATATATATATATATAGTTTATTTTTTACGTTATATAGTTTATTTTTTACGTAAACGTTGCTTAGTAATGTGTGGACAGTATACTAATTTTCTTTACAGTATCTATTCGTTCATGAAACACAAGGCTCGTAAGTCTACTCATGTCTCTGGCTTCTTTTCAGTTATAATCAGTCTTAGGAAGGCTGACTGAAGGAATATAAGATCATAAATACGATAATTTCAGCTCTTTCACACACACACACACACACACACACACACACACACACACACACAAACATGCATTTACTTTTCAAATGATACTAAATGCACTTTTTGCCTTTTATGTAGTTCATCTCCTTGCATAGGAAAAACAACCCAAATATTGGACTATTTATTCAAAGTCATCAGTCAGAATCGGAGCATCTCCGATAATTAGCAATTGGATGAGACTGAATCAAGGGGTAATATGGCTATAGAAAACTGTGCCAGACAATTCTACAATTCTGCAAAGGAAAAAAAAAATCGCCATTTTCAAAACCTGATAAAACACTTCTGGCGCCGGTGTGATGGGACGGCAAAGAATTCAGGCTTTGGCAACGAAAGTATTAAGATTGGTGACAAATATTAAGTACTTATTCATACTGAATTTTAGTGTCTTAAGGACCAATGGAAACTAACTTGGTGTCAGAAAACGTCTCGAAGGTAGCCTGGAATAATCCGTGACTGTATCAGCTAACTTTGACCTGTTACTCACGAGAAGTTCCTTGCCAGCAAGTTCGAGTTTTTCTTTCAGTCGTAATGAAGCAGAGAACACAATCACAAACTTGTGTGTTAAGTAGATCTTCCTTGACACGCGTTAACACGGTTTATAAACCAAATAACTGTATAAGAGAGAATAGATCCTCTGAGTCTCTATCTAGAAGTATTTGAAGGGTTAACCTTTTTGATGTGCTGGGCCAAATTAGGTATTTTATTGTGGGTCATGCTAGAACTGATTTAGTCGAGGGAAGCCCCACACAGCAAATGGGTTAACAGCCTACATTTTACAATAGTAATCAACAATGATGCGGCAAAGACTGAACAGTTTGGCTTTAAGCTCATTTTTCGAACTCAGCGGCAGTCTAATATTCTATAACATGGGTGCCATAAGGTGGACGTCCCCCTTTTTTTGTATGTTTTAGGTCATATCTGTGTGAGAAGAGGGAACACATCCTCTGGGTCTCTTCACCTGCTGTTAATACCATGTGCGGTTTACATATTGGGCCGCCTTCCCACCCAGATAACCCCAGGACAGGTATAAATTAGGGGACTGAAATAAAAAAGAAAAATACATGGATTAAAGCATAATGGGTTATTGTTTTATGTGTCTGAGTGTTGTGAAGTTTGTTTAAGAACTGAGGAAGCCGTGGGGGTTGTTATATTATGTGAAATAAGGAGGCAGTTGAAATTCAAGTACAAAAATTTCTCATGCTACAGACTAAACTCAGTGGTCCTTAAAGCATGCTATCGGGTTTTTCTTCCATCTAGACATAAAAAGCTATGGATTTTAACTTGCAAAAAACCACATACGAGTAAAAAGCCAGGCTACATACAAAGGTCCTCAGAATCCATAAAGAAACACTGTACGGCCGTAGCTTCTACAAAACCAAATCGGGCAACAGGAAGGGTGGCTGACTGGAGATTGCACTATAAGCAACATGTTCTACTTACGGCGGACAAAACGTTTGGGAAGTTGGACATACACTTGGAACAGACTCATAGAGCAAAGTTGCAGCTGAAACACACAGCACTGCATGAATGGGATTTAATTCACATAAACAGTACTCATTAGAAAGTTGCACTCAGTAGTTATGGTCATTCAGCAAGGTGCGGCCACTGATTACATTCAATGCTTTAGGTGCGTACGGCTGCGTGAGTCAACGGCGACCTGAGACGAAATATGTCGAATTCAAATACAGTTCTCTGCGAGCCACTCAGTTCTAAAAGAGAGTGGAACAGTGATGCTTTCGGAAGAAAACCATGCACTTGGAGGTAACCTATAATTCAGCTCGAAGAGAATTACAGACTAACTCTGAAACACCGACTATCCAAGTTATCGGTCACGGACAATCCAAGTCTAAGAGAACACATCGCACACGGACAAGCTGGAGAGAAGCAGAAACCAGTAGAGACTTTAAAAATGAACTACAGCACGGGTACTAGAAACCAGACACTACGAAGTTTCAAGTCTCAGAAGTCATTTGTTGAAAAAGACTGCTAGACTTATGTGTATGGGTGATCTTGAGTCTCATCCCCGTATTAATCTAGTATCTTTTTGTAGGGTGTAAGGAGGATAAAAAAAAAAATGGCATCCTATTTTCTTGTTCCCCATTCTTCTTTGAAACTAAAACCTCGGGCAATTGAGGCCAGATTTCATGATTAAATTTTTTGGACTTGTTGCCAAATCCTTAAAACTGTAAGTGCAAGAATTTAAGAAAACTCCCAGGTTTTGGTAGTCACATGAGGATAGAATGTTTTTTATTCTTACATCATTGTTGAGTAGGCTGTTTTATACAACATATAGACTAATCACCGTTTATTGTCAAGCATTCCATAAATGGCGTTCCAAAACTCGTAGGCTCTCAATCATCACAATCTTGATGTTTTAAAGATAGAGCTGCAAACTTCATAAATAACATAAAAATACCCTACATGTTTTAAATGAATTTACTAGGGCAGGAAGGATCAAATCCAGGGAAAAGGGATGCTTTATATTTTTCTCCTCCTCACAGTGAAAAAGAAACTAGAGTACAATGTCGTCTTTTGTTACTGTATTCGTGCCATGGCCTGATATTTTCAATCACTTTAGTAGAGACCTTTCAGTGAATGAGTAAATGACTTTTTTTTTTTTTTACTCTTCCACACAAGAGGTCTATCCAGAACTAATTAAAATCGTCTGGCAATAGCATGAATAAAAAAGAAAAGGCATCATCGTATTAAGTGGATTAAAACTGGGGAGACATTGTAACCTGATGAGCCGCCCGACCTGAGACGTACCCGCGAGCTGGTGATCTCACTGGACTCCTCCTTGGCTGTGGCATTCACTTCACTCGAGGTCAGAGCGGCACGGGTGGACAAAAGTGAGGACGAGGACTTTTTGTCGCCGGCTGTGGCTAGCGCTGAGGAGGATTTCTGTGGGGGGGCCAAGGACAGCTGTGCTCTTATGACCATTTTTGCAAAACTGAGAGAGTGAGGAAAACATCATGCCCCAGTTTTTGACAATCATTTTATCTGTAAAGCACGTAATAAAGAGTACTTTCATTTTCTGCTTAACTGATGCCCATTTTCTGTGACGTGGCATATAGATGGAACGTATCTTATTCTTAGGGGAGTTCCATAAATGACTGTCAGAATGTCAGGGCGGTGCCGGCACCTTCACCCTCTCTGTTTTACGAATACAGCCCGTTAGGCAATACTGTGAAGGGTTTTCTAAATACTGGCGTACGACCTTAGAAGTGATACCATGGAAGAGTTCCTGAATGTTTTTTGGATACAGAAAGAATGCTAATGTATGGTTCTAGAAGGCCAGCGTGAAGAGCCCTTGGATGTTGTCGTAACTTTGTGTTCTGACAGGTTTTAAGATTCTGACAGTAAAGTGAAGTCACTGGTTTGCAATGATGATGTATCTTATTCGTTTCCTGAAAGAGCTCGGCATATTTTTAAACTACTGAATGCATTTCCATCTAAAATGAAAGTATTTTTTCATATTCTTTAAGTCTTCTGCTTATAGATGATTAAAGCTTTCTTCTGTTGTTCCTGTCTTCCTTACCATTTTCCTTATTTTTTGTGGCAACAGGAAGCATCTGTTTTCTGTCTTGGAACCTTCATTCGTAGTTTTGTTTTCTGTGTCTATTTTCGATAACCTCCTAGCATTTTCACCAAGTCAGCAATCGCTTTCTTTACTTCAGTGTACAAAAGCCATGAGCTCTAGATGTCTATATCTTATGTGTGTTGTTCTCTTACATGTCCCGAGTGTGCACTACTAATTTGTCTTTTTTCTGCATCATCAGTTCAACCATTTCTGCTATAAGTAACGTGTCTTCATTTTCAGAAATATCAGCAAGTATAGCCTGCTCCAGTGTTATGAGTTTTGTCCTCTTGTTTTGACAGTCTTGTACCTTTTCGCTGTTGCACCTTGGCTGTTTTTTTTTTTTTTTCCGACAACTCATCAATGCCAAATTCCTTGCATGTTCAACTTCCCTTTCAAAGCTGCCGCCGAGTAAAAAGAAAAATATAGACTACTTTCTATGGATTCAGTGAGTGTTGGCCGTTGTTTAGTCGTTAGATGGTTAGGTGTTCTAGAAGAGTTACACCAGAAACAAAACGACGAGTGTGTGGAGTGGGTTACAGGGGCATGCACACTTACGAAAGAGATTTGTCAAGGAGCGTTGTGCATGATTAGAGCTGAAAAGAGTTAAATAATGTCGTGAGCACTAAGAACTGGAACTGGTGTAATGTTTTTGGTCCGAGAGGAGGGAGGCAAAATGGAAGAACTGGGTGGTGGTGGTGGTGGTGATTGTACTGGTTCAAGATGGCAGAAGCAAAATAGAAGAAGGTCGCCAGCATGAAGAACTACAAGAGAAAGATTTATTCTAACAGAATGCTCTCATTTGAGAACGGTGACTTACATGCAAATTAAAACTCTGAAGCGTATTTTATAAACGCCACAATGAGCTCTGCAAGAAAAAGAATGTTAAATGTATAGTGGACTCTGAGCTGCACGAAGGAAGGACAGGTCGAGGATCAAAGACTGCTGCTCATTTTAAAAGGACAGAGTGAATGAAGTAAGAAAGACTCATTTGCCAGAGTATGGGAGAATAACTTAGTGTATGTAGAAGAATGGCCTGAATACAGAGGAAATAAGTCACTCAGCACAAGAATATACAAGAACACCATGAAGGAAACGTCTAAAGATATATATACTCCAATTCACTTACATCACTCGCAGGCTTCATACGTCTCTTCCTTCTCGTAATATACAAGTTTCTTTCCTAAACAACCACTGACGCTTGAGACACAACATGATTATAAATACCCTGGTTGACAGCTCTAGTGGTGGAGCTCCCTGCATCAGATAAAAGGAGGGAGGTCCTTTCCTTCACTCTGTATCTATGGTTTTGCTGTTATAATTCTTAAAGAGAGGGAACTCAAGCCTGAAAACCTGCAGAAATCGTCCCGTTCAAAGAAATCTAAGTAACTAAGAGACAAAATGACAAAAATATCAATCTGAGATGCAATATGAAACTGGGAATTTTGTGTTATCCCCAGACTAAAAATATTTGGAGATGTAACTCTTAATCTCATTGTTCTAAGATATGAAATTTGCACCTTTATTACCAATTACATTCATTGCTATTTGGATGTGCAAATAATAGGCGAATAAAGATGCAGCAAATTAAAAGAATTCGGTTGACCTCTTTGGTGGTATATTTAGAGATCATGCAAGCTTGGAAAAGGATTAAGTTAGAAACGAGGCAAGAGTCCCTGATGGCTAAAGTGAGTCAGTGCCACATGTGCTAGGTCTGTTGTCTGTCACTGCTGGTTATGTCAGTGTAATGTAACTGAGGCACTGCTCTGTAGCTGAAAAATGACATCAGCTGATTCCAGGTAATAGTTGTGTTGGCAATGATCTGTGCTGTAATATACCGGTAGTGAAACTGTGGCATCTCTCTTGACAAATCTTACTTTTTATTTGTCTCCCTGTAAGTTAAATAATTTTCTGCTACATGATAAGCTGTGCCCTAAATTAAGCAAAATGTCAAAACGTCACTGCATCTTTGATCCTAGACCTCGTAGCCCACTGTCTCTACGTACGAAGCAATGAATGTTAAGGTGGGAGTCTGTTTGGATCAGCTTTAACATGCCACGTTATAACCCCGTGAGTCACATAGGAGAGCTGGAGACGGCAACATTAGAGATTAAAGAGGCGTCGCAGCTGTGAGGGGCAGGGAAGGTTAGGGATGTGGCCAGTACCTCACGGCGCAACTTGTTGGAGAACTTCCCATAAGTGTCCTCCAGGTACTGAACTGCCTCGCGACCCTCGGACTGGAAAGAGGTCTTAAAGCTTTAGCAATTTCCACTGTAATGCTTTCTTATCCTATGAAGGAGGGAGGGAATATTCGGGACAAAAATTTCACCGAAAGAAGGTACGCATACAACCTTGTTGGGGTGAAAGTACCTCTTCGTGTTAGCTGTAACATAGAAGAAGGTATTCCAGTCTATCACTCAAAGATGAAAGACAAATGCAGTTTATACATCACCGAATGATCATTGGATGATCCAATTAAGGTGGAAATGGTTGGCTGAATATTGTCCCCGCTCTCTTTTTCAGGTTATCTCATGAAAGCTATTTAAAGTTTAAACAAGGTTTTTTGTGAAGATGTCTGCTGGTGATCGAAGATGTAATGGTCATCATCTTGTCTGATATTAGTACGAATTTTACGTTATGCTGTTAAGAGAAAGTCTATACTAAACACAGTGTGCGTGTTAGCTACACTCTACCAGGCTTCTAACATCATCATCAACCATGACGACTCTTATCATCAGTAAGCCTCACATAACACAGGAGCCTCATTTAACACAGTAACCTGACTAAACCTCACACAAGGGGGAGGGCGAGGATGACCCCATCAGCATTAGGCAGTCAAGAGCAGGGAGGGCGAAAAGCAGGTGCAGCCTGTCTCAGTGTCGTTACGTTTCAGAGCCCCTTCCTTCTTTTTCTTCTGTAGGCACATCCAATTTGCTTAGTTGGAGTGAAGCTACATGTTGCTAACTGAGTATATAAGATTAGAGCTCCACATTGAGTACCTTTGGGTTGAGTTCCTGGACAGATAGGAGGCCTCAGGAGAACTGTGCAATCTATTTTCTAAACTCATCAGACTCTGGACACAGACAGGCAATTCGTTCCCAGAGGCCCAGCATTTCTCCTACACGAAACAGACGGTCATACACACCTTAACATGTTACTGCTTGGGAGCTAACATCGTAACGTTTGTGCTGAATACAGTATATACTAGGACTCTCATTCAGGACTGGTGAGATGACATCATGACATCTCAGACATCAGCAGTGTTATGACATTTATTAGTGGCTTGCAGGTAGGGAAAGTCAGTGTTTCGATACGCTAGGTCGTTTAAGCCGAGACAGCCACCAAGCAGTGATCTGTTTCCATACATCCTCTAGTTCGCTTAAGCTGTAGGCTAATTACTGAAGATACATCATCGTGCGTAAGCTGAGGAAGGTACTGAATTTCGTCAAAACGTGGACTAAAAATTCAAAGTGAGGCCAAAATTAAATTATTTTCTTGTTAGAAGTTTGGAAACGCTTTAAATTATTCAGAGTGACTGTGTGCTTCATTCCTGTTAAGCTACATACTGACATATAATAAAGCTGGCATCATGCACTGCCAAGCTAAGCATCATCAGAAGCAGCGTTTGACTTCGCATAAGAGTCAGTGTATCTCACCAGAAGTAAAGGAAGGAAAGTGGTGTAATCTGATCTGAGGCCTGCAATGAACGTGCGTTGCATTCAACGGCTGTAACTAAGTGCTGCATTATCACTATTGCTCCAAGAAAGGCGTAAGGTGCAGGAAATCACTGGACAAATAAACCCAATCCAGGTGCAGGAAATATCGGAAACTTAAACTTAGTCAATGATTTCAAAACTTTTAACATCCATAGAGTTTTAAGGACCGTTTCTGCAGTAATATTACAACAAGACTCAAACTACAGTAGAAGTAGCCTATATTCGAAACTTGGTATTCATCAAAGATCTGGTAGCCGCATTTAATATTCAAGAATTTCAGTACTGCTGTTTTGAAAAATACGATTCCACAAAAATGAAGCATTATGAACGCTACTAAAGGAGCTGATGGCTAGTTTTGGTCATCCGTAAAATTTTGTCTGAAAAACCTGTCAAACCTGAAAACCTTAAGACAGTGGATGAGAAACCTGCCAATGTGTCTTTATGAGGGCAGTCATGCTTCGGGTCTTGCTGCCTAGGGAAGGAGACAGATGCTGCAGCTGGATGAGAGGCAGTATTGTAGATGGGGAGGGACTTCAGCACCGTCATGACACTTTATACCACCTGGGACCTACGATAGCCTGGTGCTTTTACTCTCACAGCCCGGCACTTTCCATAACCCAGCACTCTCCATCTCTGCAACTGGTCACTCTCCATAACTAAGCTTCTTTACTACTCAGCATTCTCATCAACCACTGCCGGCACTCTCCATCACGTCCGCTGTCTACAACTCAGCATTCTCCATCATTCTATCACCCACCACCTGACACTTTCCACACCGACAATCAACTCCTTAGGCACTGAGTTTTTTTTTTCTTAACCCTACCTTACCAAGCATCAGCACCTTTGTAGTCTATACATATGAAAATGATCCGAAGAGTGGCTGCAAAAAAGGATATTAAAGTATAGTGTACATAAGTGGAAATTTGTAAAGTCACAGGCAAACATTCCTCACTTTTCATGATCAGGTACAAACTCTGTAGTACGGAATCATCTCAGTCACTGCCTGTTCATCTCCTCGAAACGAATCTGAGGTTTCGAGTGCATTTAGGATTTGTTCTGAAAGTCAAAACTGTATAAGGAAGAACATTTGGCCATGAGTTACAATAACACTAAGATGCCTAGAACTACTGTATACCTTTTGTAATGCATACCTGAGTAAACATAAATTTAGCCTACGTAGTTCGTCGTCCTCTCAAGGAAGAGTAGAAAATGCTGAAAGTGACTTATTAATGCGAAGGGAAATAAGTTTCTACAAAAACAAAGATACTGCTTAGCTAACACATCAGTGAGTCCTTTGCCACACAAGATGAACCGATGAAAAACTTTATCTGATTCTAATACAGAGAAATAAAGTGATGGCTCGAACAGTGACAGTTGGAGAGGCAGCATCGAACTGAATACGTGCCTTAAATGGGATAGTTGTCTTGGTGTGTGGTGGTTCTGCATTCATCGTTTGGTGATTCTGCACCCATTTTTTAACACTTGGGATATAAATAATCTGAAAAACTTTAATGGAAATTCTGAGGAATTTTTGAGATACCAGGCCCGGGCACACACATAGTAAGTTACAGGTCAGTTGGTTCAGAAAAAAAAAGTAGGCAACGAGCGCCGGTAATAAACAATACCAACACTAACACCAAGAAGAAGAAAAAAAAAATCCCTTAGGACAGCGTAAATGTGAAACTTCGTCATATACAGAATCTGAGATGCCACTCCAAGATGTATGTCGAAACTGAGCAGAATATGACACAAGTGAGTGTCAGAAATAAGTGAGGACTGAAAAATGTGGCTTTTCAGTTCGATTTGTGTAGCTTAGGACTGTATTATCAAGCTGCTTGAGTTCCAGTAACCTTGTTTAAAACTGTAAAGTTTTAAGTATGTGTATCATCTAAAATAATACGGTATCAAAAAAAAAAAAACGGTTCCTAATTGCAGAAACATAAGCATGGTACTATTGTAGTTCCTCAATTTAGATCATGTTCACTCCTCCCTACAATTCATTCTCATTTTCCAACATTCTCGTCAGCTCACATTCTTCTATTCCCTCTATGAAGGCCACTTACATATCCTTCCCCATTTCTACTTTTGCTCCAACTTTCAATTTTCCCACTTTTGATATGGCCGTTTAGTCACTCTCAAATTGCACGATTCAGACACACCATTCTCATCTTATCATACGAGTCAGTTACCTCGTTTAACTTCATGATTATCATATTCTCATTCTGACAATTAAATCATTTCCTCTTTCCTGAGGGTAGACTCCATGATATTTTCATCATATGCTGTACAAATTAGTTTTAACTCCTCTCCTGGCAAGTCATACAAGTCAACTGTATACCGTTGGTCTGTCTTACCTCAATGGGCATTCCCTGCCTGGCACGGAAGTTAGCAATGATGTCATCTGCCTGTCGCTCGAAGTCAGTGGCGGGGCGTGGCTCGAAGGGTTCCAGGGCGAAGGGTGAACCGGCCCTCTCGATGGGGGGACGGGTCACAGCTGGGGTGTAGGCCGAGGGGTCCATGTTCTGGGTCTCCTGAAACGCCAAGACCGAGGTCAGTTTGGGGACACTTTCGAGCACAATTGAACCGCTGCTTTAAAAAAGGAAGGTACTAAGTGGCCATTCTGAGAAACCGAAATGCTCAGTTGCCATCTCTGAGCTGTCTGTGTGGAATGGAGACCGACAAAATATAGTTTTTTGTTGAAGAAATAGGTCTGAGAATGATCGATAAAATGCAACTGAATAAAATCAGTAATATGTTGAATATTGTCTGGATGGATCTGTACGCAAGAGAAAGGTGCATTTTATCTATATGTAACCTTTTTATACAAAAAATATTGTTTAAAGACTATGTTGAAATTTTAATCAAAAGTGTTGAAGCCTAATAACGCTGACCAGTTACATTTAAGGACACGGTACATTAAACAACTGAATGATATAAGTGTTAATATTTTCTCTGTTGCAGCAGGAAGAAAGTGGTTTGCCTTCCACTCTCTCTCTCTCTCCTTGGACCCTGAAAATGAGTCTGGCGAATGCAAAACAGTTGACGATGATGGCTGTATAAGGTCACAGACCAGTGTCACTAGCGTGCGTTATTTCTGGTCGAGGTACTAGTATTCAAAGCCCATGTAGAGATAAGATGAGGAAGCCGGACTTTTATCGACAGTATAATCAAAGTATATGACTAACTCTGTGAAGAACTAAAACCTTCCCTGGTGTGATGTGCATTTAACATCTAACTGGTATTATGTGCAACCGTTTCACAGCGAACAAACCCAGACCCAGATATTTCACAGTAGATAATGACTGTGAAGCTAGTAAACACGAAAAGAGAATCACATATACACAGATAGATAGACGGTATACACAGAGGCTTCGGTTCTAGGAAAATATGTCAGTACCATCTCGTATTCGTTGATTCTATTCCACCTGAAAAAAATGAGGGAGAGGAGGGGAGACTAGACGCTAGTCCATCCATGGAGTCTATTAAAAATGGAATCTGTTAAGGTGGGCCAGCTTCCCTAACCTAGATGGAACTCTTGTATAAGATTAAAGAATATTGTCATTTCGAAACAGAGCCTGTTGCACTGATAATGAAAATAAAATTATAGTGTTTGTACTCAGTTTTGTGTAATCCAATGCAAAACTCACCTGTACAAATTTCTATGAACCAAAAATAACATAGTTCGAAAAATATACGTCCAAAGCTTGTTACAAAATGCAACAATAAATCAACAGTAAGTAAAACAATGCAAACAAAATTATAAATAATGAGACCAACAATTTTATATAAACGCATTACCAAAACCAAAATTATAACATAAAAAAGCAAGCAAGGAAGTAAAAAGAGTTATGGCAGGGATTATAGCTGATGGATGGGGAAGGAAGAGGAACCAAACACTTGCTTGGAATATATTAAAACATTCCTAATTTACGAAAGGCATAATTTGTAGTGCAAGTGTGTGCTGTGTGTGGTATGGCTGTTGCAACTACGCAATCAGAGTTGTTCATCTCGTGAGTTTCCTTTGAAATACTGGCAGTGTAACGTCAACCGTATGTACTGTTTGTGACTTTCCCACTGAAGTTTGTTTTAATGATGTCTGCCACAAAGTTATATTGTAACTCGAATGTTATATCTGCCCTACATGTGTCGTGAGTCCTGTATTTTTTTTAAAGAAAAAACATTAAACACGAGTTAATAGTGAGAGCTCTAGGGACAAGGATGAGGCTAAACCATAAGGATGCAAGGGAATCTGAGCGGTTACTGTATTCTATCGTTATTTACAAAACATGAAAAATGCCCACAAGCTGAGGACGGCAATCTCTCAGACTGCGAGTAATTAATCTGAACTTTTGCATAAGTGATTTTCAGCAGATATTGACCTATTTAAACTATTTTTCAGTGTGGAAAATTTTAAGAGAGTAGGGAATTGTCTAAGTAGCTTTAACACTAAGAAACAGAGCTTGGCTGTAGTCGGAATAAATCTGAAGCGTCACTCTTTCTGAATGGGTTATTAGTTCTGAACAAGGTTTCGAGGCTTCGGGAATTTTAATTAAACTTCAGCTTGTGGGATTTTTAACGTGAGTGGAGTTTTATAGAAACCGTTTCTAAATGCAACTTGAAAAGGCTGTCTCTAAAGGTAAGGAATGTCCGAGCAGCTTTAATTGGGCAGAACACAGTCCCGGTGGCATAGCTGAGAGCAGACGACAAACACACAACCCACAACTCACTAGGGTGTGTGAAGCCGAGGAGCAGAAGTGGCAGACACGGACCCTCTTCGGCGGGGACGTGGGTGCAGGACACAGCACACTTAGACGGAGGGTTAGAGGAGCTACTGAACGAGGAAGAACTGGGTGGAAGAGTTACTGAAGGAGGTGAAGGCAGGTGGAAGAGCTACTGAGAAATAGAATACAAAAGGCTGAGTACTACTAGGTGGAGAGGAAAAGTGAGAGCTACTTACTAAAGGGCAGTAATAAAATGATCGAAGCTAAAGAATATTTTTATTCAGTGCAAGGAAGTGGAGAAACTATTGAAAACAGTGAAGGTAGGTGAGATGTATATTGAAAATTGGCATAAAGAGGTGAATGCAAGTAATAAGGAAACATAAGAGCTACTGTCAAAAAGGACTTCATTTAGCTGCTAGAAAGCTAGAATTTGTCGAAGTTGTATTTTGTGGTAGAACAGAGTAGAGCTGAGTAGAAGCTGTGTTTCGAAGTGAATTGGTAAGTGGAAGATTTAGGTCAAATGAAGAGAGTAAGCCAGCTGAGGAGACGAAAACTACTGGTCAAGAGGAAGTAACAGGTCTAACGGCGATTTAAAGAGACAGGGAATATAGTATGTGCATTTTGAGGCCTGTATTCTGGTAAATATGTTGAGATAAGGGCTGTGTTTGTTCCTATTAAGTGGCTACCGAGTTTTTGAGAGCAGAGTTGCATTTGTGAATGTAGGCTATGTAAGGAAAAGGAAGAACAAGGAAAAGTATCGTAAAGTATGAGTATGTGAAGGATAAGAGGCTAAATAGTCCTGAAAGTTGTTAGGCAGCAATACTGATAGTCGGCGGAAATTGCTGTCGATGAGGTAAGGCCAAGAACTTGCAACAGCTGTTCAGTAAACGGAGCCAACTGCCACATAAGTATATTAAGCAGCCGGCATTAAATTCCAGCAAAAATAAAGAGAAATAAGAAGTTAATTGTAAGCAAAAAATTACATTTAAGAACGCTTAAGCATTAGACACAACCTATGAGATCACAAACGCACACAAACAGAATTTTTTCCTTTTTGACTTGCGTCATTAACTAGTCAAGAAACAAAATAAAAATCACCAGTTAGAAGCGTACATACCATTCGTACCGTATACCATTTTTATATTACTATTTATTACTTTTAAGCAAGTTTTAGGTATATATTCTAGAGAACTGTTTGCAGAGTGTCAGGTGATGGTGGAGAAGGCGGAGTCAGGTGAGTGGGGAGCCGAGGTAAAACAAATAATATTTCCTAGGCTATATAATATTAACTTTCAGCAGTATCGTTAATTTCGCCTACTTATCGATCCGTCAGACGCCTAATCCCGAAGTTAACCAGGAAGAGGGTGATAGAAAAAGGTCTCCCAGCTTTTCCGTCACCAGTCATCTTCACTGCCACACATCAATTCAAACTACCCTTCCTCATGTACTCCTCCGTTTCATTCTTTCACCCTGTTTTTTTGTCTCTTCATTCTCCCATCAGCTCCGGGTCTATACGCTCTCTTGATCACCCATTCATCTTCTGTGTGCTGTAGCCTGCGTGTTAAATGTCTCCCCCTCCCTCACTTTATTTTCTCTCAGTAGATGTACTACAGAAATGATTAATTTAACTTTTATGAAATGCACTACAGTACCACCTGTGATTACTGTAGTGTGACAGTTAATTCATCGACTCTCTCTCTCTCTCTCTCTCTCTCTCTCTCTCTCTCTCTCTCTTTTGTTACCGAATTTTTTACCTGTCACCCCACTCTTACCAGTTCGGCCTCCCTCCACCTCATCCGACTCCTCTAACCCCTTTCGCTGCTATGGACGAACTCAAGTTATTTTTAATCATATCCGGCTGACAAACGACGATTTTTTTTTTTCCCAAGCCTGTGAGACGAAGAGTTGATACTATGCACTCTCCTAAACATTTAACTCTAACTTTTCCGCCCGCTGAATAAAATCATCTGGTGTCAGCCGGAATCTAATATACAGGTAAATGTGAGTTAAGCAGCAAAGGGGTTAGATAATGCGCTTCCTACTTAAAAATTAGGATTAGGTTAAAAAATATTAATTACTCAAAAATTATTTTATCAGTGCCAATAACCCACACAAGCGTAATCGTTTTATTTACATTTTTTTTTTCGCTGATTTTTGGATTTAAGAAACGACCAGTGTGTGTGTGTGTGTGTGTGTGTGTGTGTGTGTGTGTGTGTGTGTGTTTTGAACGTCTAGAAGCGTGTGCGACTGAGTTACGATGAGGAAGGCTGTGGTGAGGGGGGAGTGAGTGTTGGGGTGACTTTTCCGTGTAACTGTGCTTTTAACATTGGCAGGATGATGCGTGTGGAGATGTTTATGGCACGAACAGACGTTTAAGAGTCTGTGTAGGTGTGGAGTGGGGGGGTGGTGAGTACGTGCTTCGTCTGAATACTGAAACTCGAATAGGCATGGTTGTGAGTGTGTTTCAGTGTTGTAGATACGAGTGTGGTTAGGTGTGCGGTATAAGGAGGGTGTACAGGGACATAAACAGTCATTCAGATGTGTAGGCTGGTGTAAAAATGTGTGGGTAGATGAATGCAGTGGTGTAAATAATAAATCTTAATAACCAAGTGTGTGAATATCATGGATACGAGTGTGGATATGTGTTGGGGTCATGTGCAGGTGTTTATGGGCTTGAACAGGCATTTAGAGTTTGTGATTGTTGGCGATATGAGTGTGGGTATGTGTGGGAGTTGTGTGCAGGTGCCTATGCGCATGAATAGCCTTTTAGAACAAGTGAATGTTGGGGATATGGGTAGGGGTAAGTGTGGGGATCATGTACAGGTGTTTATGGGCATGAACCTAAAGTGAACACGATTTTGAGTGCGTGAATATTTGAGACATGGGCATGTGTGAGTGTGGGGATCATGTTCAGGTGTTTATGTGCATAAACCTGAAGTACGAAAAGTTGTAAGTGGGTGAATGTTGGAGATATGAGTCTGGGTAAGTGTGGCAGTTATGTGCAAGTGTTTTAGGGGTATGAAGAGGCATTTAGAGATGTGGGCAAGGGTGTGGTCAGGTTATAGAAGTTAGATCCGACGCCTGACCGCCGCAACTCGAGGGGTGTACGGCATAAAGCCGCAGTAATCCTCCTGCAAGATAACCAGAAACACAGCCTTACACTCCCGCCTCGGCCCTCTCAAAGCAAAAATGCCAAATCTCTTGTTCATTCTCCTTTCATGACTTTATTTTGAGAAGGACAGTATATTACAGTTTTGACAGAATATAATAAATCTTATAGCCAATAGTTGGGACACAGTGTAAGCAGTATTAGAAGCAAGCTAAGAGGAAGGTTTATGCATGAAGAAAATGGCAACAGAAAAACAGAGCAAATTTTAAAAATCATTAATAAATGAAAACAGCATAAGTAAACATAAGTAAAATGGCAAAAAACAGTAATAATAATAATAATAATAAATGTGGAATAGCCAAAAATTATGTATTATTTTGCATCACCTGCAACTACATATAAAACAGAGCTATAGTTTTCTGCAGGAGAAGAAGCAGAAAAAATATAAAAGAAAAATGTGTAACGAACGATCGGCGAAGCGCTTTGCTTTTTTTTTTCCTTTCCTTTCTTGCACGGAGTCAGGTTAGAGCGATTTGGAGACCATGTGGTAAACAGGGGTTGCACAACTCCCACCATTCTCCTGTCACCAGTTGAGCTACTGTAATAACTGTTTACTCCTTCACTCCCATGATGTATATTCTCTTATAGTCTTGCTACTTTCAGTCGAGTTAATTTTGAGGCTTTTCAAACTATAGTGATTCGTTATAGCCTGTATTATCATATTCACTGGGATCCTTCTTTTTATATCGACTACATTCGTCTTGGTGGTAACAGAAATAAGGTGAAAATTAGTCTGGAATGGGGTGATCAACTATTGTCCATGTATGGCTGGTTGCTGAGAATTTCTAGGATACGTGATTGCTTTACACAAGACACCCCACAAGAGTTAATGAGTAGTATGGCTGTTTGATTCCAAGCAGTTCAGACATAGGAGTGCCAGTCATAAAACCACAAGAGTGGCATTTTTTATGGCTGGTAAATATACAGCATTTGTACGGCATCCATGTGTCATAAACCAGCCACACAGATCACAAGTGTAACATTACGTATGGCTGGTTATAGGAATTTTTAGGACAAGAGTTATCAGATATTAAACTCGATCTATCCCGAGCTCAGCTGGGACGTCTGTACGTCTTAAACTAGGTAGACGTGTACGTATCATAGCTTCAGTGTTTACAGTAGCTGAGCGGGTGACAGACACACTAAATGATGGAAGTCACACCACTGTTTTTGACAGGGGGTCGTACTGGAGGTGGCTTTGGAGTCCTCGTAGTGCTTTCTTCCTAGTCGATTTTTTCTGACTTTTACCCCTTAGAGTCCTCTTGTACGTTGCTTGCACAACCTATGTCCACATTAAAAATATATAAGTAGCATACAAGGGAGCACTTTGGTGTAGTATGTAAGAATAAATCGCAAAGGAAGAGTTGCTACGAAGTCTCGCAAATCAACAAAAGTACGACTTAACACAGCATGGTGACGCCTTGCTGACATTCTTGCTATCCCCAGGCAGTTATATATACAGTAATTTATTATTACTATTATTATTATTATTATTATTATTATTATTATAGGAGAGGTTAAAGTCCTCCTCTAACCAGGTAATTTTCTTAGATGAGCAAAAATGTCCGGAACTAGCAAGAATAAAGCATAAACACAGGTCACCGTGCTGGAAGGATTATAGGGTCTCCAAAGCGACTCCGGGGGATAAAGATGTACCCCCTTCAGGGTGTAATTCGGCGCCAGACCTACCGTACTGATTGGGTCCGGGTACTCTGGGTATTTCATGGAGGTCAAGAATCGTCGAGGGTAGTTGCTGGAGGGATCCACCTCGGCGATCTTGTGTTTGGTGGAAAAGTGGAAGGTGGGTCAAACAGCACAGAACACCTTGGTAGTTCAAACTTATATTTCTTTGTGGAAATGTGTACCTGTACCTCTCTCCTCCCTACTGTTCATTTACATAAGGATTTTTCTCGTTTACGGAGGGTACCCCCACCCTACTTTTTTTTGCTGGAAACCAAAAATCATAAGATTTAACTAATACCTCTATATTTCTTATATAGGATACCAGAACCTATCTTATATATATACAGTATATAAAATTTACAAGCTGAGCAGTTTTTATTAATCTTCAATGGAGTAACACTTTTATCAAGGTACTGTATTCTCACTGCAATACCAGTATTTAAATATTTTTACTAGGATATACGCAGTTACTTTTTATTCGTTTTTTTTTTTTTAAATATATATATCAATGCTTCTTCTACAATTGTTTGAGACCATTTTTTTTTTTTTTTTGGCCGAGGACCAAAACCATGAGTAGTGCGACAAATAATCGAATTCATGCTTAAGTACACAGATTCATAAACATGTCTATAATGACTGTCCTAATTTTTTTTTTTTACTATCTTCAGAACCTACCTATCCCAAGAATACACTGGTTACGATGACGATGATGGTGATGATAATGATAATTTTAATTATGATGTATATGATGACGATAATGATGGCTTTGGACTTACAACTCATGGTAACGGTGGCAAAACAATTGCACGTTTGGCATACAGAACACAGTGCTGAAGAAATTAACCACTTTTCTACAACAGAAAGCTGAACGGTCACGAGAAGCAAAATATTACACCTGTATATTATTTTTGCTTCTGCCAGACGATTTTATCCAACAGCTACAATGTCAAACAATCCAAGAAAAATAGCTCATAAACCTTTTTAGTTTTGCAGGCGACAGGCGATCCCTTTCAACAATCGGGTCATCCGATCCTATGAAAGGCGAGTTTACAGTCTTTTATATTAGTTTTACTTTTCGAAAACTATTTATTCAACATAATTTAACCATGCTTAAAAAAAAAAAAGGTGCTAAGAAAGTACAGCGACGCCGAGCCTTAACTTTGACTTCAGACTGGTGACTCTATACACAAAGTATGTGCCAGTTATGATCAACATCGACTCTAATCAAGAAAATCCAAAATCCAAATTATTAAACAACAACAACCCTCTTCCCAGCTATAAAGCTGAAAGAGAAATGCCACGAACCCCACAGAATAGACCCAAGTAACTTACTCAAACCCCCAAAATGAAGCAACGAAACCAAATCAACCTATATGTTCGAACAAGATACAACTGCGTATTATTAGCTACCAGTACATTATTTTCGGCTTGGGGTGGTCCGAAAACTTGTAATTCAATATGTTTTATCAGAGTATTTTCCACCTTTTTACTATTATCTATAAGCCAGTTTCTCTCTCTCTCCCTCTCTCTCTCTCTCTCTCTCTCTCTCTCTCTCTCTCTCTCTCTCTCTCTCTCTCTCTCTCTCTCTCTCTCTCTCTCTCTCTCTCTCTCTCTCTCACACACACACACACACACACACACACACACATACACACAGACCGATGCCGATATGCACACAACAGCTACATCAGCACAACTAATCTACATTTTTTTTTAAATTAAAGTTCCTCTGCTCCAATACAGGGTGTGATAAAATGTTTCGCTAGTGTTATAACCGATTTCTAATGAGCTGCCAGTGAAGTGTCCAATAAAACTAAAAAAAAAAAACTTGTCTAACATTACTAAAGCTTGTCACACCTAGCCCACTGTTCTTGCCCCCCCAGAGAGATGTATTCAGCAGCCAAGTCAGCCGAGGCGAGGGGGAGAAACGAGCTCACAGTTCTTTATATACTCGTTGGTGGCGTTCACTGTGGCCTTGGTATGACGACCTTGCCAGAGGGGTAGCAGGTATGATGTGGTGGCGTGGTGTGGTGTGGTGTGGTATGGTATGGTATGGTATGGTATGGTATGGTATGGTATGGTATGGTGATGTGAGGAGAGATGAGGTGTGGTGTGGTGTGTTGTGAGATTGTGTGATGTAGTATGGTGTGATGTGGTGGTGCTGGGTGGTGTCGCATGGTGTGGTGGTGTTGCGTGATGTTGCAGGGTGTAGTGGCATTGGGTAGTGGGGTGTGGGGTGGTACTGTATAATATGACGAGGTATGGTTGTGTGGTATGGTAGTGGTTTTTGTGTGGTGTGGTGTGACTAAGTGCTCTTGCGTGCTGTGTGGTGTGGTATGGTGTGGTGCGGCGGTGTTGTAACGTGTGGTGTGGGGTGGTTTATAGTGATGCTATTTGTGGGGGATGGTCACTGGGGAGACTGCCAGAAGCTTGAGTCACCCCCTCGTTCTCTCCTACCTTCCTAACTCTCTCTCTTTCCCCACCACCTCTCCTCCCCCTTCTTTTCTCTCTTTCTCTATTTCTCCGCTCCTTTCCTCCTTTCTTACCCTCCCCCTTCTTTTCTTTGTCACTGTGTCTCATCTCTTTTCCTCCATTCCTATCTGTCCCCTTCTTCTTTCCCATATCTCATATCCATATTTCTCCCTCCCCTCCTGACTTTCCGCTCTCTCGTCATCACCTTTCGTCGTTTCTTTCTCCTCATTCCCTACCTCAAGCCGTCACCTCCCCTTTCCTCCTACCCTTTCCCCTCCCTTCCTCTATCACCTACTTTGTTATTTTTCAGTTGATTTAATTCTGAAACAACCGTAGCTTATGAATAAATCTTTGCATTACTGTCAAGGTCGGAGCAGCTAGAGAGGAAAGTCGGTAAGTTCAGTGTGGCATGTGCAGCTGTTGTATGTATCTCTATATAACTTCATCTTTTCCTCTCCCTTCTCGCCCACCCAAATCTCCCTTTTCCGCTGATATCCTTCCTCATACCTCGCATCTCTCACCTGTTTATTCTCCTTCCTAGTCCTTCGCTCCACCTCTCAAATCTCCCTGATACCTTCCCTCCCTCTTCTCCTCTACAGTTTCTCTCGTTTCTCGTCTCCAAATTACCCTACTTATTTTCCTCGCCTCTCCCTCTCTTCGTTATCCACCCTCTCCCCCTCGGACCATCTCCCTCCCTCCTCCCTCCATTTTTCACCTCCCCCTACTATCATCCCCCTCCCCCATTTCCTCCTCAACTACCTTTTTTTTCCTGTACTTCCTGTTTTCTTATCCCTCTCTCCATTTTTCACTCCATTTCTACTCCATCACCCCCTTTCCTCTTCATCCTTCTCCTCTCCTCCTTACTCTGTCTCCTCCTCACCCTCACCTTTCTTCACATTTTCATCCTCCCCTCCCCTAAGACTCTCCTTCCTTTTTCTTCCTCTCCACACTCCCTCCTTGCCCTCCCCTCCTCTCCTACCCCATACTTCCCCTCTGTCTCCCCCTCTCAACTCCCCTACTTCATCTCCCCGTTTCCACCCTCCCTCTGTGTTTCCACCTCTCTTTCCCTACCCATGCTCACCTTATCTCCCCCTTAACCTCCCTCCCTCCACCTACCCACTCTACCCTTCGCCCACATCAGCACAGTCAGGCGCACACTGGTTCACCCCAGATCAGGGCATCTAGAACGGCTGGGCTGGAGATTCTGCCTTCATGATTTTCAGTATTCCTGCGGCACTAAGACGTCACAGGAGGTATCGTGGCACATTTTTCTTAGCGAATTTTTATGAACCTTACCATGATATTCTCTTACGTATATATATTTCTTGTATCTGTATGGTTTACCTTAGTGACGTACTGATGAGAATTTTGAGGTGTAATATACGAAAAAAAAAAATAAGGAGGCGCTACGAAGGTCCCTGCGCCACCCACAATACAGCCTTCCGTGTTCCTTAGTCAGTCAGGGACCCCTTACAATTTCTCCCTACGACCTCATTGCTGCGACTACGATCAAGGACATTCAGAACGGTTTTTTGCTCCTACCACTCCACTTCAAGCCATTTTTAGACGTTCAGGTAAGGGTCGGTCAGAACCATTACCATCATCATCACAGGCAACAACAAAAAACGATCAACATTATCATCTCCATCATCTTCATTATATTCGTCATTGTCATCATCATCATCATCGTCATTGGTTACCATCTGTACCATCATCGCCAACGCCATCACCGTCGTCACCACCACCATCATCATATCCATCACCACCTTCTAGTTCTCAGCTTACCACTTCTTACTCCACCTCTGATTCACTGCATCCAGAAAAAGCCGTACCAGTGTGGATAAAGGATTAGGATGTGGGTTACGGGGCCACAAGTTCTTATGCTGCAGCCAACACGACCCACCAACACATCATAAAAACACTCCCGCCAGTACTACCACATCAGTACTGAATGGCACATCCTTAGCTTGTCGAAATATGGACGGTAGGTATTTGCGCCCAAGCGGTGTTGTACGAAGTTGTGTGGAGAGAGAGAGCTTACTGGATCTCAGGGAACGGGCATTTTATCCTGCGTACAGAGGTGGAAACATAAAAAGCTCCCGTCTTAACTTCTTTGACTACACAGGGGTTCTCCGTTCCTAATTAAATCACCGGACATCAACCAAAATACCCAAGTTTCTACCAACAATGAAAACAGACCATGGAAATTAATGTTAACCCTTTGGACAGCTGCTACTTCTCCCTGCTGAATAAAATCGCCTGCCGTTAGTGACAATATCTGAAAATCTGGCAGTGAATGAGTTGGCTACTGCGACTCAAACCACGGCTAATCTGAATGTGTGGAAACCAACGTCTCGCATCGTGTGCCTTGTTTTACCTCCTTTATTACGAGAGATCTTACCTAGAACTAATAAAATCATCTAATGCAGCAAAAATATACAGCTCAAAATGCGTCGTGAGAGTTTTCGTGTGCGTGTCAAATCTTTCTGTGCCGCATGGTGATCCTTCTCAAGACAGTTTTTCGGTGTTGCATGGCGGTCCTTCTCACTTTTTCCTGCCTGCTTCGACTGGAGTTTTGGTGGGTGGGAGGAGTCTTACTGCCTTTCCTTCCTTTCGACTCATGAACTAGTTACTTTAGCTGAAGTCTCCCCTATAGCGGACAGTCTCAAAAAGGACCCACAGAATTGCTGCTGTTTCCTTTCCTTGTATCCCTTTATGTTAAGAGAAGCAAAACGATAACAGACCACTGATTATCTCTCTCTCTCTCTCTCTCTCTCTCTCTCTCTCTCTCTCTCTCTCTCTCTCTCTCT